>VUQK01018651.1:0-11100 GCA_015106715.1 Bujurquina vittata | reverse complement strand
CGTGTGGCGAGCTCCTTTGTTTTCCTTCTGGAGTTATCCGGGTAAAATGGTTTAAGCTCTGTTTTTTCTTTTTTTTTTTCTTTTTAACAAATATCCAAGTGTTACAATCCAAATACCAAATATCTCTGTGCAGAATGTGTATTCGCTTGAACCAGATTTGAGCGTCAATATAATTGTGATCCTTTTGATCGATAGAAGATGCAGCTGGTATCAAAATGTAGGGAAAAGTGCTTTTCACCAGCTGCCTATCCAACCTTTAAGGCAGGGATCTTCGACTCCAGGCCTGGAGAGGCGGTGTCCTGCAGGTTTTAGATGTGTCCCTGATCCAACGCACCTGAATCAAAATGGCTGGATCGCCTCCTCAGTGTGCAGTCGAGCTCTCCAGAGTCCTGCGAATGCCTTCTATAGCTGACTCAGGTGTGTCGAAGCAGAGACACATCTAAAACCTGCCTGCAGGTGAAGATCCCTGCCTTAAAGGTTTACCCAAAATGCACTTCATCAGAAAAGAGGTCAAAAATCACAGGCACCGATACTTGTTTCTCTTACTCTACATCAGAGACATAATTTGGTGCAGTTTAATCTTTGACACTATGATGTGCACCGTGATACTAATGTTCAAGGTTGGTTATGCAAAATAAAAGAATGAATTATGCTTAATAAAACAGACTGATTAAAGGTGGATTGGGTTTTTTTTTTGTATGTTTTTTTTTTTAGCCATGAACATTTCATGTGGATATCTCGTGTACTCAGGAAGTTACGAGGGATCACAAATGCTGGGAAAAATAAGTCAAATTAAAAACTTAAAATTTCCAACCCACTCCTACGTACTTTAGGGGTATGAAACTTGGAAAATATTCAGTATATGATGGTAAAAATTCCATTAAATACACTAAATCAGCTGATTGTGTGGGGACTAAGTAGGATTTTTCCACTCAGATCTGAAGCCATGTTTCCTATCATGATCACAGTGCTGCTGGAAACACACAGACTGATTTATTAACAGTCAGAACTTCTTGTTTGTAGATTCTCAAACTTTCTGATTGTTCCCTGCTTTACATGAAAGCGTTTCCATGTGGTCTCACATTTTTTTTGGATGCTTATTTTGCCCACTCGTGCATTAGTGTAGAGAAATTCCAGCAGATTTCAGCAGCAGTTGTTAACTCCTTTTGTTGATCTCTAAATCTTGCTGAGTCCGATTTAATGAGCGGTTGGGGGTTCATACAGTCAGCAGTCCAGACTTCCCCTTTCTGATGCTGTGTGTTTGTCGGTCCATCTCACAGCAGTGTGTTGGGAAACTTGCTGAACATGTTGAGCAAATTGTGATGATGCTGCAGAGATCAAATCCTCCAGTTTCCTGCTGTGACAACAAACAACTGTTTTTTTATTTTACGAGGAGCAAATCTAACAGTGCATCTGAATGTGCCAGAGATGATCGCACCTGTTTTGATGATCACACTGCAATACACCCCAGATGATGGGCCACACCGTAGGAGAGGATGCTTTTTAGCAACGGCAACGTGGTCAGTTCTTCGTCATTGACCGTCCCTGGATAATATAAACTCACTGGCAACATTGTGCTCAAATGCTCATTAATGGAAGTACCTAATCAGTCAGTCACAAGAACACAAAGCATAATTAGGCATGTAGAAATGGTAAAAATGACCTGAAATTCCGGATTTTCCCAGACAGCCATCTCTAGAGTTTACAGAGAACGGTCCAAAGAACAGAAATATCCAGTGAGTGGCGGTTCTCTAAGTAAAAATGACTTGTTGATGCCAGAGGTGAGAGCACTTCAAGCTGATAGGAAGGCAACTGTAACTCAAACCAACCCAGGTATGCAGAAGAGTAATGAACAACACATCAAACCCTGAAGCAGATGGGCTACAACGGCAGAAGACCACACCAGCTGCCACTGCAAACTAAAGCTACAGTTCACACATGCTCGACAAAAACTGGGACCCTTGATTTCTGCTGAGACGTTTCGATAGCAGGGTAAGAGTTTGGCATGAACTAATGAACGTGGGAGTCCATTCTGCTACAACCTAAACTGTTGCTGTGGGAATAGTTTCCTGCCACACTCTGGGCCCCTTAGTACAAACTGGGTATCATCACCAGGTTTAATAGAATGAGTTTTAATTCAAATAATCAATCTGTCATGCGCACTTTGCTCGACTTTCCGAAGAATCTGACATTTTTGCAGCAATCTCAGCTTTGCAGACTCTTTGCCATTCTGGCTGTTCATGTGTTGAAGCAATCTGGGGAAATTTTGGCCCTTACTTCCTTAAGTGCGTCTCGTGAGTTGTATTTGTTTCATAAATGCTTTGAACCGAGCTACTGTTACCACAGCAGCTCGGTAACTTTGAGATTGATTGACTGTATGAAACCTTTGTGGGATTTCTGGTATAAGATAAGGTTACGGTAAACTCTGATGGCCTTCAGAAGATTGTTTTTTCTTTTTTTGGAGTGCCTCTTTGACACTCAATTTCTGCTGCAACATTCACAGGGTAGGGTCAGAATCGGGCAACCTGAAAGTGTTGATGATCCAGATGCTCTGTGCATTTATTGCTTCTAAGCACCACGGTTGCTGTGCTAACATGATTGGCACTTTTTTTCCCAGTGATTAGCTAGCCTTCATCATGAAAAATGTTAATTAGGTTTATTAGTGGGAGGGAAGGTTACTGGGTATAGGTCACTGTGCATGCATGCAGATTCCATTAAAATCGGTAATATTGATGAGTCATTAAATGTTATTTAAAATACTTTGGATCAATTTCAGGTTATATTAGAAGCAACTGTGATCACAAACTTGTGATCACAAACTTTGGCTCCCTTTTTTTTTTTCAGATAAGAACTTCAGAGATCAGTGACTGACTCATGAATGAATCTCAGGTTTTACCAGTGAACTTGAAGAGCAGTGTGAGACAGCAAACCTCGGCCAAAGCTGAGAATTCCCTGCAAGAAGTGAGTCCAGAAGGATCCGTGGATCTGGATTAGTTTGTGATCTTTCTTAGGAATCATAAGAAAATATCTTACAGTTATTCTTTTTTAATCTGACATCTATTTATGCCTCCAATTTTACCCAAAGAGTCCTCAGAAATATTCCTGGATCCAATTTTCTTCCAAAACGTTAAGTACTTCTAAGCTCAGCCAATTTCCATGCAAATCCTTCCATAATTTAAATAATCCTGCGAACAGGCAGACAAATTGAACCGGTCACATAAACTCTTTGGAGGAGGCGCAAACATTTGCACAAACCTGCATGTGAGCCGGTCACGTCACTGCGAGCCTGCGCCACTAGATGGCGACAGATGACCACTTTACTGAGACATTCGCAGTCCCCCCCTCTCAGTATGAGCCTGGATTGTTTCCATGTGTGACTGCAAGCATGGTTTTGGTGTTTATGTCTCATCCTTTAAATTAATTTGATGTAATTAAACTGAATGACAGCCAAATAATAAAAACGACCTCTCCCCAGCACCTAAACTGTACATGTGTTGGAAATTTTCATGCATTCCTGATCTCATTTTAGTACTATACCGATTATGTGATAAACTGCAAGGCACAAATAAGACTGCTTTTAAAAAATAATAATAAAAAAAAGCCTAAAAACAAACTAATGAATCTGTGTCAGAATTAGAGAGGAAATTGTTTTAAAAGGCTCTGAATTAACAGTAAAAAGCATTTGTCTCAGTATCAGTGTGCACACCAGTGTGATGTTGCCTAATTTAAGCTTTAATCTTACAATCTTACAAAAAGCTGCAACCGGTGGAGCCCAGACTTCTAACAGTGATTGGAAAAATAAAACTAAATCCTTATTTTATTTCTTTTTTTAAATTTTGCTGTAGAGCTGGTTTTAGCTGTGAGCCACCTGAATGGAAAGACTGCCTAACCTCTCATAATTTAATCTCCCAGATTTGCAAACCGGCAAACTTCTGATTAGGTGAGAAACGCACACTGGGGCCCAGTTCCCATCAGTTAAGATGTAGAGTCCATGTAAACACAGACAGAGAGACGGATCAGTCGTATAATACGAAGGTACTTAAAGGGATTGTGACTGAGAAGCACAGATCAATAGAGTCATTTTCAGCAGTCTGGAGGATTATCCACCTCACTGCTCACTGACGCCATGCAAAATAAAGACACACACACATTTCATGTCCTCCAGCCAGCAGCCTCTTCAGACTGCTGAGGATCTATATTTTTACAGGAGATTGACTGAGAGCACTCACCCCCATTTTTAAATAGCTGAAAGCAGCCTGCTCCATCTTTACGCCGTCCTTTACTGATTTTATCCTCGCACAGAGCTCACTCTTTAATCTCTTCGTGTGATTTGAGTCCCCATTTTTCCTTCAAAAAAAAAAAAAGAGTTCAGTGTGCACCAACTGATCAGGAAATAAAACTTTTTCCTCAAGCAAAAAGGAGCATCACTGCTGTGGGAAAACCTGGGAGTGAAAGCTAAAAAAAAAATGGGAATGTGAGCAACACGTAATTATAATATTCTAAAATGGTAAAACTACACAAAATATATATATTGTGCTACATTGAAAAGCATCACTTCTGTGCACCTGTGTGCAAAACATACAGTTGAGGATTGAGGAGGTTTTTAATGCAGCAATAACTGAATGAAAAGTTAATAACAGTAGTACATAATTAAATAATGTTTTTAGTAAAATTAGAAATGCGTCAAGATCAAAGATCCTAAATGATAAGAGGTAAGATGATTATCCTGAGTTGGATTTTCAGTAGTTTTACTCATCTTTATTTTTTACGATATTCTGTATTAAAGGATGCATCAAACTATTATCTGGATGTCAGTTTCTGTCAGCACACAAGCAGGAGCTGGTTCAGTTTTATAGTAAAAAGGCTTATTTCTTTCCTTACTGTGCATCAAAAAAAGAAGAAGAAGAAGAACTCAGTGTGGTTACCTAAACATCATTACCATTTGTATTTATTTTTCTATTATGGTGGAAATAAAATGTGGTTGTAGTGATCACAATGCCATTTAAATAAGAGTCAGTGGGGTCAGTAAAGGATGGTCAGAGGGTTTCCTCACATTGGCAGCTGACTGTTGCACAGAGAAACAGCCAAACTGAAGAAACCAGAAACACTGTTTTTAATTCGTTTTTAGTGTGGGACTCTCCCCTCCACCCGGCTCATCTCTCTTGCCAGCTGTATTCCCCAGGGAGCCCTCGTCAGGCCACCAGCCCGGCCCTCGAGCTCGTTCCCACGCTCATCCGCCTTGATTGATTTCCAGGCAGAGACGCCGGCTGGCCGCAGCCCCCTCTGGCTGAGCTGCGGGAGCGCCTGGCCCGCTCAAAGGGGCCTCAGCCCGTGGGGGAGAGGATGAATGGATGGATGGGTGGATGAATCTCCGTCCCATCTCTTATCAGCCAGAGCAGCTTCTAGTGGGGGACGGCGAGTGTGAATAGTCCACACACACACACACACACACACACACACACTAGATCACAATCTCTCTCCTTCACTTCACTCTCTTTCTGTTCTGCTGAGTACGAGCACGTGAACGCAGAGGGAAAGCCGCGCTCGAGGTATTCCCACCATGCCAACGACAGGGACACGGACGATCAGACACTTGAGCTACACAGAAACGATCATTTGTAGTCTTAAAAAAAAGATAAGATCTGTAACTGAGAGCTGTTTTTAATTACACCCACTCCGGCACATATGCATGACCCTGATCAGGTTTTTCTCTTCAAAGTCCTCCCTGTGCATTTTCATTGGCTAAAGGGGAAAATTCTTGGCACTGATCAACAGGCTGCTGATGGCCTGACAGTGGTTTGAGCCCAGCTAGGAACCTCTTCTTCATGTATTCACCACATCGTGCACCAGTGCCAAAAAAATAATGTAAGTGTTCACCTTTCTTTCTTACACCTTGCTGATGGTATTTTACAGTTTTTACAAAAGGGCAGCAGCACCCCCCCCTCCCCCAAATGCACATTTTTACTCCCTTTTTTCTGCTTTACATGTGTTTAAAGGATCATTGGGAACCTGGACGTGTTTTATGTATTCCTAAATTCAGCACTAAATATGCACAATCAAGCTAAAAATGTCAGAAAATGTTCCCTAAATGTTGCCTGAAGGTCTTCTGAAGCTTTACACAATAACCTTCAGGTTCCTCTAATGGTTCCACCAAAAAGAACTTTGTGGGAACGTTTCCTGACATGCTACAATTTGCTGAAAACTCCCTCTTCCTTCCTCTTCAGTGTTTTACTTGATTTTGAATCTGGGGCTTCGTGTAATGCATTTCAACATTTTGAAATAGAATTTGACATTAGAGATTAGATAGCAGTTTATTAATGGAAACACTCGACAAATATGAAATTGGAGAGACGTCACACTGAATAGTCACACTGGCCGTAGATATCAATGTGAACAAACAGATAATGTTGAATCCAACAGTAATTTACTTTATCTGCTGAACATCTTTGCAGTTTATAAGCCAGGAGCTTAATCTTGTATACATTATAAATCTATATCTTTCTAGACTTTGCCCTGCACACTGCTAAGAGTGCGGCTGCTGGCAGCTTGCAGCTAAAAACATAACTTTTCCTTATATTTAAACTATGATCCCGTTTTATTGGCATTTTTTATTCGCGAAAACACTGACTGTAAGAACACACTACTTATGAATGAGGGTCCTGATGAATCGATTGGTGGAAATATGGCCTTTTTTGGGGCATTTATAGGGCATTTTTTGGAGGGCAAGACAAGAAAGAGAAATAAAGATAATACAGATCGTCTCTGGCTGCACGTCAGTGGTGGTCAGGCGAAGAGATGTTGAAGCGGAAATGTAAAATTACCCCCCAAATTGCCTCTGGCTGCGTTGTTTATTCAAGTCAGGCTGCAAAAAGAAGAGAGGAAATGAACATTAGAACATTTAATCACGTATATATATATATATATTTTAAATTGAACTGTCATTAAAAGTGTTATGAAAAGCAGAAAAGCGGTGATGCGGCCCTTATCTGCCAATGTGGCCCCTCGTCAAACTCGCTCAAACACACCAACTTTTGCTTCTTGATATAGCCCACCCACCCACTTGAAGCTTAAACATATTTTGCATGTAGTAACTATTTTGTACTTAACCAATGGTACAAAAGTTTTATTATCAAAATATCCTTAAAGTATCTCAAATCAACTCTCATGGCAGGGGGCCACCCTGTGCCCGCTCACCTGGACACGCTCCTGCCGTAAGTGGCACTACTTTTTTCATCCGCTGTCATTTCTGGAGTTCATGCTTTCATAGTTTTCAGTCAGTATTCAAGCGTTTTGTGTCAGTGCGTGTGAGGGAGGCTTGTCGGATAGGCTGCTCTCTCTCTCTCTCTCTCCGGCGCGCGCCCCCCTCTCCCTCCATCCTCTTCCTCTCACTCTCCTCTTCCTCCCTCTCCCTCTCTCTCTCTGCCACTTCAAAGCTCTCCTTGAAAGTGGGCTCGAGACAAGAGTTGTTGTCCTTTCCGCGTCGCTTGTGGCCACGCGCTGCCATCGTCGCAATGCCGCGAGGATTCTTGGTGAAGAGGCACCGGCGAGGCTCGGCGTCATACCGGTCACGAAACAACAGCAAACCTGACGGTGACCGGAGCGGCAGCGGCGGTGACAGCTGTGAAGCGGCCGGAGCGGAGAGCCATGTGTTCAGTGTTTTCCCGTTTCAGCGGCAGGACGGAGAGTTCCCGGTGTCCCGCGAGGACCCCGCTGGTGTCAGGGAGGCGTGGAGCCCGCACGTGGAGTCCGCTCTGGAGGCGGAGGCGGATCGGCGCGCGCAGTTACCGGACAGCGAGGTGGAGGTTTTGAACCCAGACGGTGATTTCTCGTGCTTCTTCCCACCGCCGCCTCCTCCGCTGACTGACTCCTGTAGCCCCGTTAAACCGGTCGGTACGGAGCTACCGGACTTGCCGTTCCTGGTGAGCTCCACGCCGACCTCAGTGTCGGCCTCCATCGAGAGGATTCTTGCGAGCAGCAGCCGCCACCACGCGCCGTCCTACGGACACAGTGAGAAATACGACCCGACCCACGTGCACCTGTTCCCGCATCTGACCGTGATGAGCCAAGACGCGGCGAGAAAACGCTCCTTCCTCGCTCCGGATCACCGCCTGAGCAGCAGCAGCAGACACAACAAGCAGTCGGTGGGCAGCAACCCGTCGAAAAAAGCTAAAGTTAACCGGAAACTGAACTTTGAGGATGAGGTCACGACCTCCCCGGTTCTGGGTCTGCGCATCAAGAAGGAGAGCCCCGAGCTGAGGAGGCAACGGGAGAAGCCGTCCACCCCCGGCGGGAATCAACCCCTGGGGGAGTTCATCTGCCAGCTGTGCAAAGAGGAGTACCCCGACCCGTTCTCTCTCGCGCAGCACAAGTGCTCACGCATAGTACGCGTGGAGTACCGGTGTCCCGAGTGCGACAAAGTCTTCAGCTGTCCGGCCAACTTGGCCTCTCACCGCCGCTGGCACAAACCTCGCCCGGTGAGCAACCAGGCAGGTGAGACCCCGACGACGAATAAGAGCCTGACGCTAAAAGAGGCTCGAGGGCTCATTCAGCAGGAGCGGCAGTCGGTGGAGATGGAGGGCAAGGAGAACGAGCTGCTGCGCATGAACAGCAATCAGCACCACGCGGCGCTGGACAGCTCCCGCATCAGGCGCGAGCAGTCGCTGCTGCTGCTGCACGCGCGGTCCCGGGATAGCCCCGACACGGACAGCCTCGTGCCTCCTCGCTACGAGTCCTCTCCCCGTTACCGGAACCCGGCTGAGAGCTGCATGGAGCTGCAGCAGCAGGTGAGAGCCGCGGACAGCCCGCCGTCCAGCCTCCTCATGCTAAACCCGGAGGAGCGCGCGGACCTGCCTCCTCAGCAGCAGCCGCCGTCACTCACGCTCCCGCCGATACCGTTCGTCCAGTCGTTGCCGGAGGAGGAGGTGTACGAGTGCCGGTACTGCGGGAAGAAGTTCCGCCGGCAGGCTTACTTGAAGAAACACCTTGCCGCGCATGAGATGACGTCGCGAGCGTCTCCGCCAGCGTTATCTTACGGCCAAGCGCGCGAGGCCAGTTCTGGACAGAGTCAGGTGTGCCTGTGTCACCTGTGCGGTGCGCGCTTCCCGTCGGTTGAAATCAGGGACAAGCACCGACTATGGCACGCGATGAGGGACGAGTTATTCGCGGAGACGCTGGGAGGCGGAGGAGGACGCAGAGCGGACGCTTTCCATCCACACAGAGAGGAGAGCGGCGGCGGGGAGTGCAGCGAGCAGCAGGCGCAGCAGCAGATCTTCCCGTGCAAACACTGCCCCTCCACTTTCTTCAGTTCCCCGGGACTCACGAGACACATCAACAAGTCTCATCCCACGGAGAACCGGCAGGTGATGCTGCTGCAGATGACCGTGCGACCATAAGGCGCGCGCAAAATGCAGACAGTTTAAAAAAAAAGTTTATTTATGAATGAGTTCTTTAGAAGCAAGTCTCGCCACTCGGTAGCCATGTTGGCAACACCTCCGGGCAGTTATTTTTTTCACCTGGACACAGAAAACTGCATGTTGATATTCAAATCTGATAAAAATAAAAAAATAATTGTTTTTTTTTTCCACCCCGGAAGCTAAACTTACACCACAGTTTTGCTGTCTTCTCCCACAAATTTCTAATTGTTCCTTTTCTGGGTGCTTATTTGACACATTCATGGTTCTGTTGCAGTATATTTGGACTGCATGCTACAGGATGTGCATAAGTCACTTTACCTTTTATTTAGAGGGAGAAAAAAAAGCCCATTACGAATTTTAGAAGATGCTGAAACAATTACCTGTAGCTGTCCATGGTGCTGAAATTCAATAAACTCACTGTTATCTGTCCAAGGTGCTGAAACCATGTCTGCAAACAGGCTTCTACACAACCATCCTAGCTCGCTCTTCTTAAAGGGAAAAAGGGACATTTGAAGCAACTGGATAGCTGACAGAACAAACGATCCAGAATCAAAGAGATTAAATTATTCCTGACAGTTGAGCTTCTCTTGCAAATAACATGCTACTGAATGTCAGTAACTCCACCACCAGACTGAGTAAAATGGCCATAACAGCAGCTCATTTTGATCTTGGCATATGTTTGTGTGTTCACTGAAGTTTAGGTGTGTGACCCTAGCTGGAGACCTTCCTCCTCATCCTCATCTTAAAAGCTCAAGTTTCAAACTGCATATGTACAGATACCAGTAAATACAAGAGAAAACAATCAGACCATAAAATGCCTTTTATAGTAAACATGCTCAATTTCTCAGCTATAAAATATTTTCATACAGAAATGGAAGTTAATGTCACACTGCTATTAAGAAAAAGTCTTGTCTTTGATTTCATGTTAAGATATTTGCTAAATGCCTTTACGATGCTAAAAATGTAACGTGTGGTTCTATGAAGCCTGTACGGTCCTATTTTGATATGGCTGAATGTGAAACTAAATGACTGAATTGTGAATAAAATGTCAGTAGAGACCAATCAGTGCTGCGCTGTCAACTTGCTGTTGTTTTAAAGCTGATTAACCACACAACTCCAGCGGTTACTGGTACGAATCGTTTTATTGTCAAACTCCATCGTGGCACATCCACACACTCACCATGTGTTCAACATTAACACATTTAAATGGTTGACATTTTTGTGGTGTGCACAGGTCAGAACATGCAGGTGGTACTAAACTGGTGTCATGCAGTGTGTGTAATCAGTAGTATCCATCAGATTCAGAGCATCCACATGGGGGGGGGGGTCCTTGGTAGGTTCGAACGGTGAGGCAGATATGACTTATTCATGCTCTTTGGGTGGACATTTTAGCTGAATGGGGCAAAAAGTACAGAGTATTTACAACCCAAGGATGTTTAAAACAGCATGTGGACTCAACCGATAATCTGGAGTCACGGCCACTCTAATCCAGAGCACACTGGGGAGCGTAAACGGTGACTGTTGTGTGGTTTTGGTGCTTAGATGGAGCTTGGGGTGTGAACTGAGCAGAATCAGGTTCAGTGATCTCTAGTTTATATATATATATATATATATATATATATATATATATATATATATATATATATATATATATATAAAATATAAACACACACATATTATAAACAGA
>VUQK01018647.1:1303-17030 GCA_015106715.1 Bujurquina vittata | reverse complement strand
TAAAAAGTCATTATTCATATATCCAGCTCCATAGTTTTATTATCAGCCTTATTTACCTCATAATTAGATTTGGTGTTGCTTTTTATATGGTTCTGATTTTATAATGTGTAATGTCTGGATATAAGCAGGTAAAGCAGTGCATGTAATACAGTCATACACATCTGGCTCTCTGAAGCGATCATAATTAACTAAAGCCAATTCTCATCACCATGCTGCTTTAAAGATAGAAAAAACCCTCTATTTGATGAAACAAAGTTCTCTTTGAAAAGCTCATTTGCTCATGTTCAGCAGGAAGGAAGAATTTGACCATGGAGTGGTCTGATCGTGGATTTTGGTCCGATACAAATACAGGATAATTGGAAATTTAGGCACACGTGGAAGCCGCTTAAAGTATTTAAATACCTACTGGTCAGAGATGCTTAACCAACTGAACTAACTTCCAAGTAGGCCTAAAGGAAATGGTCCTGGTAGTTTTCTGATCTCAGTCGATGAGCAAATCTGCCAGTCTAGCAGCCTGCTGCTGATTGAGATGCTGAGGACAAAAAGCTGTGCTTTGCTGTGAGAAAACTGGCCATCAGCATGGTTTCCTAACCAGCTGGAGCATCTGTGAATCTGTGCTTTCTATCACATATAGCTCAAACATGCACATATTACTAAAAGGAAAGCAACTGGTATATGAATTGACACATTAGGAACACTAAATGTGGATAGTTTAGGAGAACTTCACAACAGGTGCAAAGTTTCCACAGTTTAAAAAACAGACAACACCACCAAGACACAGTTCATCCAATAAAATGTGATTGATCAATCATCTGATGAAGACTGTATATTGGCCTCAACATATTCCATCTCAGTTCATGTCTGACTACATTATACAGTATTAATTTAAAAACCCTCCAGTATACTGTAACTAACTGAATATAAAGTCACAATATTTGTTCAGTACAAAAATCACTAATGTATCCAAGAATTATTATTATTGACTAATGTTTAAAACGTTTATAAAAACATATTTTAAAAGACATCAGAATATTTGTGAATAAATACATAGGGTGAGAGCTAAAATTTGAGTATCATGCATGTTCATGGCATTATTTTAAAGGCACACTTGGCACCTACAGTGCCTACTCTTTAAATACAACATTGTTACCAGTCACAAACGATGACACAGAGACACTGAGGGTGTTGCGTGCACTGGTTGTATTGGCAACAGCAAACATTGTTAAGGCTGTCACAGAGCCTCACAGGCTCCCAGTGAAAAAATGTTCAATTAAGATGCAGCAGCTGTGTCTAAAACACTTCCTGTTACTCTCTCTGATATAACAGAATGGATCTAGCTCATGGAGTCTTTGCACTGAACCGGAGGGGAGCAGATAACATGACTGGAATTAGTGGATTTAGCATGATTAGGATTACAATGTATAAACATTAAAATGACCCATTTTCTTTACTGGCTGATACTTGATGGCGTCATTGCTGACAACTCAGCTCACCTCACTCCCTATACAACATTTCTCTGGAGTCTGGCTGTCTGCAACATACCTAAAATGACCCGATATCATCAGAATCCTGCCTTAAAGGACCATTCATGCTCAGCCTACCTTTGACTCGAAGGTAGAAAAGCAGCGTGAGCAGCATTCTTCCTGCTGAATGTTCCCGCTCCTTCATACTCTGGATCTCATGGTGGTCTCCTGCACCTCCTCTGCTACTCCTCTCCTTACCCTGCCTTTCTCCTCCTACTCCTGCTCTCAGCAAGCAGCTTTGGTTTTGTATCACTCTCTTCCTTCTTTTTTTAAACTAAGACTCCCCTCTAGGCTGCTTCTCTTCAGCGTCCTGTCACCTCAAACAGAACACATCGGAGGAGGCGCAGGGAAACATGCACTGATTTTTCTATTTCTTCTTGTGGTTGTGGATCAAATATTTCTCACTGAGAAAGGATCACATCACATGACTGAGGCTTTTCACAACAACCTGCTCTTTGCACCCATGCTGCAGTTTCAACTTTCTGCCCACAAGATGGCAGAACCAGCTCAAAATCCAGCAGCAGCAACATCCTCTGCAGGCAACATGTTTTAACCTAAATATAAACCTCGTGGACTATTTTTAGTTCAGTTGTCTCTGCAACAATTTCAAAGGCTTTTCTGTGCACTCTCCGAGCTACTGGACATCACCTGTGGTACTACATATTATAGTACCCTATCCTGAAATCAAAAGGACAAAACTGACTTCATTATTTAGTTTGTGGACATGAAAAAAACTGTCAAATTCCACAATCCCAGCTTTAAAAACTCATTTAATCTAATTTCAAATGCAGAAAGTGTATTTTCTATAAAAAAAAAAAAGACAACCAACAGTGTGTTAAATGGAATTTTCTTTCTTTGAATAAAAGGTAAGCCAGGGCAGAACTACCACATAAAAAAAAAACGATGAAATGAAAAGAGGAGCAATTCCTGAAATTAAAGCCATTAATCATCTGACACTGATTAGGTATTTAGCTCTTTATGACATGCTCAGTCACATAGCTTTGCACACTGTTGTTCATCTACATTAGTGCATCTAAATTTCTATGTGGAGCTGTGAAGACATGTATACAGAGCAACTATAAATATAAATAAAATATAAATTGAACTCATTGTCATTGTGCACACAAGGCACACAACGAAATGAGGGTTTTAGATTACTCATTCAGAGACAAGCATCTGCGGTCATGCAGCCAGAGACCGGCGCTACCGTTAGGCAATGTGGTTTAAGTGTCTTGCCCGAGGACACAACGCAACGCAGAGACAGGGCTCGAACCTGCAACCTTTCAGCTGAAAGGCAAGCGCCTACCCACTGCGCCACTGCCACTAACTATTGTCCTAGTAAAACACAAAAGCAAAAAGTAAACAATGCTGCAATCAGAGACCATCATGACATTTGGTATTTAATGGCACACATCTTCAAATTCAAGGACTTAGTGAAGGTTGAAGCAACAAAATGAAGCAAGATATAATTCACTTACTGGCAACATTCAAATATTCTCAGAGATGGTATAGCTTAAGAGGAAAATTACATATGTAATTACAATTACATGTTAAAGACATGAAATGACTTAGATGATAGCTAATGACATCTTTTTATGAATGCGTCTTATTTGACAATGTCAGTAAACAAGATTGATACCAATGTTATGCAAGTATGTCAGCGCTTCCTTGCTACTGATAGATACAGTATATTTTGTTGGCATGCATGTTTGCTACGGGCAAACAATTTACAGAACAAATTGAGACAAAAAAAACAACACCAAGCAGATATTTTTCACCTGTAGCATGAAGACAAAGTAAATATATAGGTGGGAAAAAATGGATAATATCTGACCTTGTTTACATACAAGGTCAGATATATATACTGAGAAAGCAGTTGTCTCAAAAGCATCAGTGAAGCTAGCACAGCATGTAGCATAGCTGCATTATGGATAATGTAGGTACCAGGTTTGAAGAAAAGAAATGTGAGGAATAACAAGAAATTTGATGATGATTTTGCTTCATCATCTATGAACCGTTTATCAATTAATAGTCTCCCAGTGTTTATTGGTGCAATCACAAATCACAGGAGCAGTCTAGTAATTAAGGTCGTTTATGAGCGCAACCCAGTCATATTGCATTTTTACAAAAATTTGATTCAGTTTTATTTATGTAGCACCAAATCACAACAGGTTGTCTCAAGGTGCTTTATATTGTAAAGACCCTACAGTAATACAGAGAAACGCTGGCCACATCAGCATTCTCTCCATGACTGTTTAAGATACACAAACTGAAAGTGAGTCTGTCTAGCAAAAAGCATACGTTTCTGATATAACGATGATTAAACTCCCTTTGAGTTCACTGTAAAAACAAGCACACCTAGTGATCTCCCTCAGCCATGTGTATCCTTGCCTGCCAGTGTTGCAACACCAAGGGAGGTTGAGAAAACATTTTTTGCATTCCTTCATGGTGACAGAGTAAGGTTATTCTCTGGGCTGGATACACAGTCTTACAAAAGCAACCTTCAAGGCATTTTAACTTTATCAGCAGTGCCAGAAGCAGTCTGTATAATGCAACCAATCTGAATCAACACACGGACTCAAACCAGAAGAAAACATGTGCTGCATGATTTTAAAGAGGCTCCACTGGGAGGGACTAAGTGATTGGAAATGAAGATAAATCCTCTTTCCTCTGTGGTTACTGGCACTCAGTGCTTTCACCTGGACTAGCTAACTTCATGAATCTTGAAGAGACCAGTGCCCCTTGAGTTCACATTATTTAATACAATTCACTTTTGCACAGACTTTAAATTATTAGACTTTTTCTATTTGTTTTATATTGGTCGCCTACAGGCTTGTAATGTAACAATTAATCACTGCTATGAAGCTAATCAAGTACTTAATTTCAGGGTAGGACTAACGCAATAATCCTTCCCAAGGATTGTCTGGTGGTTTGACAGCAGGTACCAGACTACAGACATTTAAATAAGAAAGTACACCCTCATTAAATTTTAAGGTTTTTGTCATCAATTGTATATATGGGGTGAGGAACCAAATGCAGATGTTTAGAGGCAAGTGGGTTAACTGAAAATGATCCATTTATTTGGGCTTAAGATAGGCAGCACAAGAACACGAACCATGTATAAAATGAGAAACAAAAAAGTAAGAACTTGCTGGTAACCACACTAGAGCTAGAAACACTGGAGATAGGAGAACAGATGCTCTGACGCAGAACAATGGGAGATAGAAACTAAGTATCCACAGAAGGGTGATAAGGGGAGTGGAGACAGCTGGGAGAACACGACACAGGTGTACAGAATCCCAATGCAAGAGACTTAACACAGGAGGGAAGAACACAGACTGAAATCAAACCAAAGCAACAGATAACTAGGAATAGAACTAAATACAGGAACAAAGAATGCATTAAGTAAAACTAAGCATTAAACAAACTAAGACTCAATAGAATGTTTGCAAAATCAAGGCTTGAAAGTCCACAAAAAACAACACACTGTAATAGACCTGGGACCATGACAGTTGTCATATCAGTACATAAAATCATCTTGTCCTTAGTAGGTCTTAAAATTAGTTGAATACAACCTTAGATGGACTACAATACAAGGCATACAGTACCAGTCAGAGTTTGGATACTGGTACTGTACATTGCTTAACTTAGTTTCCACAAAACAAGCTGAAATGCAGAAGAAATCCAATGAAAAAATAGGTACAAACTGCTTCCATAGGTATTAATAAGTTAAGTAACGGGTTATCTAACAGCCAGGTGCAGCTAATCAAATGCACTTCATTAACTGATCATTAGCAAGCATTACCAGCTCTATAAAAGCAAAAACTTGATGGTCCGAAACATTCAGTGGCGTGTTAACACATTGAAAAGGTGGAAAGAAATCTTGGTAGAAAGTGATCTGTAGCTCCCCATGAATCTGCGAAGGCTTATGAGGCCATTTTATGGAGACAAATCGGGGCCATAATGTTTGTTCAAAAAAAACCCAAAAAACTCAAACTGTAAAATTATTTTGAACCTGAAAAAAAAAAAGAATTAAACAGGAAAAAAAAAGTTTTACAACTGAAAAAAAAGGTAGAAAATGAAAAAAAAAAGTTTCAAAACTACTTTTCAGATTCAAGTTTTTTTTGTACACGGTCGATGCCATGCTGTTTCTGTAAACTGCTCAGGTATCAACAGTGAATGTGTGAGGCTGAAAGTCGTACGTAAAACCTTACCTATCTCTGAGCAAGCTGCCCTCAGGACAGCAGGAAATGTCCCAGCGCTCCAACAGTGGTTCAGTCTGAATAGTTTTTCTCCTGAATTCTTTGAATCACAATTTCCTGCTAAGGATTAATAAAAGATATATCTCTCCATCTATCATGATATAGCATTTTTTTAAATCACATAAAAATTTATACCAGTATTATGGTGATATGGTAAACCCCTACTACACAATCATGATTAGCATGTACAGTGAAGTCAGACACTCGACATAGTCACTAGCACAAGGGATGAGCTAACTGCAACATATGGCCCACCTGTGAACATAGCACCAATCAGTGACAAAACGCTCCATGTTAGCAAGCTGCAGGTGGCTCCACTAAAGAACACCTTTACTGAATTACTGTCCTAAATGTATCACAATTACTGTGATGTAGCAAGGCACCTTCAATTTAAAGTGGACATCAAACACTAAAGGCCTATTTGCACCATGGAGGCCAGCTCTAAAAAATAACAGATGTAAGAAATAAGCATTTAAAGTTGCAGTTTTTAGAGCATGTAAAGCGCCATCATTTAAGTGTATGTAGCCAACTAGTGATAGAACAAATATTTCAGAGGAAAACAAAGAAACTAAAATGGAAAAGAGTTTAAGGGGGTCACTTTTAAACTGCTCCCGGCTTCAGCAATGAGTTTCATGTTAACAAAAACAACAGCAAGTACAAAAACACAGTGTTTCCTTTCCCAAACACATCCAAACAGTTTACAGGATAACAGGTTACTCCAGGTGTGCCACACCACAAATATAACTGAGCGTCTTACTGAAATATGATTGGAAATACCAATACCCATGTTACAGCCTCCTTCACTTCTATCTGGGCTTTGTGTTTCCTCACTTCTAACATGAAGTAATCCACTCAGTGAGATAATGTGAATTTCTAAACCAAAACAAGAAAATAAGTATGAAATTTCTTCCTTGGAGGCTCCCACTGTTTTTGTTCAGTCACACACATTAATCTAAGTTGCCTTTGTTTCCACTGAGTTATCGGTTCTTTCAACATAAACTAATGCAAAGTCTATTAGTGACAACCAGCATACCTAGTGACATCACAATCTGTACCTGCACAAGACGATGCTACACATGTTCTAAAAACCATAGAACATATTCCTGTGTTTAGATGTTCCAGGACTGTGAAGACAAAGCTGCGCAAGTTTACTCATACAGGTTGAATTTGGAGGAGAAAAAAAAGGGGTCGGACTGCATTGTCACAACATACTAAAGAAGTAGTTTAACAAGGAGATGTTAAAGTTTTAAAAAAGACCTACACACCAAGAAGGTGAAAAACTTGGTGCAGGACTAAAAACAATCATAGAAATATTGGAGTAGAATCTGCACACCAGGAGTAGCTCCCAAGCAACTTTATTGGATATAACCACACATGTAACATTGCAGGCATAACTGTCCCTTTTCAGACATAGAGAGCATTACAAGACACACCATATATACTGTATACACAACTAATCATGATCATGTGATCACAAGTTCCATGAAACAAAACAAAAAATACATATACAAATCTACACATATTTATAAATATACAATGTGAAATACAACAATGACAAAAATATAAGTTGAGGAACAAGTGAAAAATCACATGATCATAGAATAAATAGTATGAACATATCAAAAATAGGTGATTTGACAACAATAAAAGTGCATGTAAGCCTACATCACAATGCTGATAAATGGAAATATTATAATTGCTAAAAATATATTTTTTAAAAAGATCAGAGCCACATAGGAATGATAATATACCCTGTTGTCAATGCAAAGATGGTATGAACAGTACAATCAGTGATAGCCAATGATCCTTTATCAAAGTCATGAGAGCAGAGCAAAAAAAACATCATTCAAAGGAAAAAGTCCCAAATCAAATCCTTCATTTAGTCCTCTTGGAGCTATTAAAGGTATCTTGAGTATAAATCCAAAATGCTTCTCTTGTTAAACACCCTGACGATGTACTTTGACCACTGCAGTATCTGAGAGATACATCATGTGACACTGGAGTGAAATGCACAGCCACTGGATTCCTAGTATCATGATTAGCTATCTTCCCTCTGTGTTCAGAGACTTTCATTCCTGGCAGGTTCACCGGCATAAGCCAAGCCACAAGGACACTTGAGTAAATAAATAACATTGTTGGTTTTGCATGAAATCACGCCTCTGATATTAAAACCTTTAACTATACATGGATAATTAAATGTGGTAATTTTGTTTGTGAAATTGCTCTGAGGACAATTACAAAAAAACATTTTCAATCTTAAAGTATGAAAAAAAAGTATGTAAAATCAACAATAGTATTCAAATCATGGTCATATGTTGAGGTTGCAAAAGACAAACCCTTACTCAAAACAGGAACAGAGGCCTCTGAGATTGATTTTGTACTTGTTCCTGTTGCTCTTCTGTGTCTGTTGAGTCTTGTAGTGCTCTCTGGACGAGAGGAACAATCCAGCACTCAAGTGTCTCAATACACCACCTCATAGTGTTCAAAAGACCATCTAATTTGACAATCATGTTGGTGAGAACTAAAGTATGGGGGAGGTGACTGCTCCTCTACCTGAAGAGCTGAGCATCTTCTATGCCCACTTTGAGGGGCCCAAATACACTGTATTTTGCTTTTATTGTCCATCTGTTTATAGTCTTTACAGGATTTTCAATATATAGTTTTTATATAGTTTACTTTATATTCTACTTATACTCTATTTAAGTGCTAGTTCATGTGGAACATTGCTTCCGGTTCATATGCGAGTGGCTGGGCCTATTGCCAGTAGTGATGTGTCACCTGTATATGACAATAATAAAGTAAACTAAATTCCAATGGTCTGACTCAATCCGGTTGCTCAGAAGCATTACAGCTCCTTTGTTTACACAAGTCTTAATCTTGACAGGTTACTGGACTAAACCTGGTACTGGATTATGTACAACTGCGAGCCTTTTCTTCAAAATGCTTTGACTTCATTATCAAAAACAACAGAAAAGCAAGGTGACCAGATGGTGCAATGAGCAGAGGAATTCAGACTAAACATAATGCGAGTAAAAACAGTTATAAGAGGGAAGGCAAAATGTTATAAAAAAGAAAGGAAACCGAGGGCTATAAGGGAGAAATACTTAATAGGAAAAAGTCAGAGAAGCTTTTTAGCAGTCCAGCTTGATTAGCAGAGCTCAAATACAAGTCAGCTTGATCGAGCAGTTCAGCAGACCTCTCTTTCTGCTGGCATGCAGCCTGGCCACAACAAATTTTTGTGACACCATTGTTGTGTAGCTTGTTTGTGCCAGTTGAAGTGGTTGCCCAGTGGGAGCATTATGCAAGAGACCAGCCTTTTGTGGATTAGCCTTTTGAACAGATGTGCTCTGGGCTAACGCTATTTACTGCAGAGGTTCAACAGTAGGACATGCCAACCACTTTAAATCCAACCACACAACAGAATGAGGGCAACAGGCTGTAAAGACATGCTGATGAACACTTCAAAGTCATTGTATAGAAAATAAGAGCCAGATGTGATCTGAAAACTCAGTCAAGTTTGTCTTCAGTTAGAAAGCTGTAGATATAAAACATTTTGTGTAGAAGACAGGGTTTTCAGGAAAAAATATCAATTATTGGGTACTAAATGATACTAAAAATTATGATCAGACTAGTTTGCAACATTATTGATAAAACAGTGTTGTCTTTGGTACTGAAACACAACCCCAAAAAGCATGCTGTAAACAGCCAGACACACAGTCCCTCACAGCAGCTGAAGTAGCTGACGTTCACAACACTGAACAACTTCAGAAGGAATTTTGTGAATATATTATATATATATATATATATATAAATAAATGTTACAGCAAGGGGGAAGCCAGGATGTCAGGGGGAGGTATCATCACACCCACACTCCGAGAATGGGCGCACAGGGAGCCATATGTTGAATGCCAGAGCAGCTGTCCCAAAAGAATAGATCATCCCTAACCTGGAAACCTGGACCCTCCATGGCCAGTTGCCAAGGCTATGAAGTACCCTCTGAAAGTCTACTAGATGATGTGAGTGCAGCACTAAGGACAATCCCTGCTTTGACCATCACTGAAACCAACCAGCTGATCTATACCACAGTAACAGTAGTCCTCAAGATGCTTGACTATAAGATGAAAAGCCACAAAGAGCAGTACCATCCATGGAGAAGAAAGCTAGAAGCAAAGATCAAGGCAGTGTGAAGGGAAGTTCGCCAACTATCAGAGCTGCACTATCAGAGCACAAAGGTTTGGTGAAGAGAAGGGTGCCTGAGAAGTACAACAAGCTGTGGATACTCCATGCTCTAAGGCCTGAGGCCTAAGGCCTTAGAAAATGCCAAGCAAAGATTCACAGCTTTGGCTATCCCCTTGAAAAGGTATACCAGAGAGAATAAGCCAGATGTTTTTCACTAAACCGTCCAAGGTGTACTCTCAGTGGCTAGGGAACAATATGAGAATGATGATACCTCAGCTCAGCGCAGCGTCAAGTGATCATTTAAATGAATAAAAACAGATGTAAAAATAAATTAGTATACTTATTTTCAGAACAATTATGTATTCATATGAGATGCTAATAACAGGAAGTGAAAGCTGGAACACATTTCATTTAAACCTTTGACATTTACTCTTTCACTTTGGAATTCAAGTGTGATACCATAAAATGATGTAAACAAACAAAAAATACAAAACAAAAACAAAACAAGACACTCCGGGGGAAAAAAGATTTTATATTTCCAGCAAGGGAATATAAACAGTTTCCAAATAATATGAAAAAAACCACAGAAAATCATCTACAAGTAGTATAGATTTCCAGTCAGTCAGATGCTCACTGGTGCTCGAACAATATCCGCGTGTCAGCACAGAGATTTCTGGCCACTTTGGCCAGGACTGGCTGCCTCAGGAAATTAAGCCCAAAGCTGAATGTTTGTAACTGTGCAGGCATCTACAGTGAGAAATATTACCAAATCTGACCTGTAGAACAAAACTGCATCTTACAGCAGGTACAAGGCCTTCTGGAATTATGTGCTCCAGATAGACAAAGACAGAAGCCATACTGACAATATAAACTGACATTTATAAATTGGCTTGCAGTGGCCTGTGTGTCAATCTTGCTGTGTTGTCAACAACTTATGATGTAGGAAAATATTGAATATTGAGTAGGGGACACAGAGGAAAACACCTGACCCCTTAAGTGTGGACAAAGGCTAGTTACAGTAAACAGCCACTTTAGTTAGCTGAGAGACTAATGGTACAGGGTTTATATTCTTTATGAAAGCTAATAGGTTAGCATTCAGAATCAGTGTCAGCAAGCAAAAGACTTACCATGTCAAAGCTAATACGATCCTTTAACACTGAATTATTTGTCTGCATTTCTTTAAGTATTTGCACTTTGCCCACATCATGCCCCTGTGGCGCTGATGTATGACAGCCCTCCTAACAGCTTCACAGGTGCAGACCCATTTTAGTAGGTAACAAGCTCCCAGCCGCTCTGTATGTCTGACTCACTCTTCTTGTTGCTAGCAGAAAAACTAGTCACTTTCCAGCTCATAAGCTCTTCCCTGTGAGACCTCTGCTATACGGGCAACTCATCAGATCTGTCAGAGAAAAAAAGCTCAAGATATCCATAAAGCCACCCACAATAGCGCAGAGGGGTTGACATTATATAAAATGTCCCAGTTCTCAAAGCTCCAATCATTTCTTTCTTGTGGCTTGGTCAAAGAGGTGCAGGTTAAAAAGAGCTTCAATCATCAGCTTTTAATACAACATTTCCTTATCTGAAGGGTGATGTGACCCAAATTCTAGAAGCATAAGACAACTGCTGTGTTACTTAAAGGTTTATTTCCAACCCAGTTAGTAAAAATAGAAAGGAAAAAGGAAAACGAGCACTGCTCCCAAAAGACGTAATGAGGATGAGCTTTTTCAGAGGCTTTACAAAAAATAAAACAGAAAAGTTCAGTTCAGATTCTTGATCTTAAGGAGGGAAAGGGTCAATGTATGTGTCCTACTAAAACTACATGTATAGAATCGTCAGTATAATCCAATTAAAACATACACATACACCCTAAAATATGCCTTTAACAAACATCTTGCCCTTGATGTTCCACTTCTACCACAGAATATTCCCACTGATTTTAATTCAGGATTCTCTGAGTGCCACATTTTCCTCTTATAATGTCTCTGACTAAAGATTATTGATTGTTTCACTTATTTATTGCGCCACAGATTGGGTGACATTATAAATTATTATTATATTATAAACAGTGACAACACCTTGGCATTTATCAATCAGTTATCCCAACATAGTCTAGCAGTGATGTCAAGTATTAGCATTTAAAATTAATATTGAATTGTCGTACTCTGCAAAACTGAGGCTGTTTCCCATAAAAACAACAACTTATTACTGGTGCTTTCCTATGGCTCGCTCCAGAAGAACAAAGGAGCCATGCATACAAACTGTACAATTAATAAAGCTAAGCTGCTCAGCTACTTTAGCCCTACTACTACTTTAAGTAAAGCCTCGGGTTCATTTGGTCAACAGGGCCAACATTTGTCATCCAGGGAATTAACTGTCAAAATGTGAACCCAGCTATTCTATGAGGGGAAAAAATGACCAAGTATACTGTACATCAGTGAACATCAACTGGTGACACATTCAGCCCATCAGCGCTTTCCATCTGGCCCCCCAAATATTACTGAAATCAAGATAGCCTGGGGAGGAGGAAAAAATAAGAGTTCAGATGCAAAAGCCACAAGATGATATGAATGATATTTACGGAATCCTTTCCACATGTACTGTAAGAGCCGTCTAATAAGGGGTATGGATTTGAGGTTTGATCGGGGTTGACTGTTCATTGTGAGTTCCTTAATCCTTTAGTTCATTGTTTCCTTAGTTACAATTATCAGTTAGACGCTTTGATGCTGCTCGCTTTGATGTTGGAGGAAATATCAGTTAAAGTGTTTGTTGAGATGTTAGTTTAGAGGGCAGCTAGGCTTAGGAGCACACAGTTTTTCTACCGTGTGACTGTATGAAGAATATCAAATAAAGTCTTAAAATCCAAGAGGCTTCTACTGTCATGCGTGTTGGAATACAGTGGATTATGGTGATAAGCCTGCGTGCCCAGAAGCGGCGTGGTCCAGAGGTGAAACCTGCCGCTACATGTACTATACGCCATTCAGTCATATTGCATTAACTCTTTAAATACCTGTCTGACTAGTCTGAATTCTCAAAAGCCTCAAAGCGCCACTTTCCATTGCCTGCAAAAGCCTCGATGTCCCTAGAAACAATGAGAGTGCAAGATCGGACCATGTGACTTCAAGTATTTTCAGCACTGCTCTGCAATGAGCAGCCAGCTTTTGTTGGTGATGATCAGATTGTAAACACAGCCGGACGTGAGTCTAGCCTAGAAAAAATTATCAAACTTGTCTAACAAAGAAAGTAAAAATTGTAATAAGATTTCGCTCAGTGAAGCTGCAGGAGGATCGTTACTGGCTACTGAGCCTACTCCACGTCCACATGTGGGTGGGGGCTGGTCACAGCCCCCCATACAGTATGTGTTCCTCGGTTGTCACAACCCCCGCAGCCTAGTTTTTACTATTCTGCGGTTGTACTGTGTGAATCTATGTAGAAATCTTTTTATCATGATCTGGTGTTTGGACCTTTTGCTTTCACTCACACTGGGCAGAGGACCGACTGAAGATTTAGCTGGTTTTGCCACAAAACTAAATATTATTTGTTTAAAAGTAGGTGAATTACTACATTTGCATTTTTGAGAAAAGGCACCTCACCATTGGCTGTAAAATGAAATTATTGAACTTTACCATAAGATCTAGATTTTAAAAAATGCTCTTTTAAAAGAAAAGTGTCCAGGCAGATTTAGAGGGTTTTGCATCTGAACTTTAACACTTAACATCAACAAACCAGAGAATAGCATGCAAGTGAAAGACTTGCACGTCACATCATTAAAAACAGTATAAATCTAAAGGAAATTTGATATATCAAATAATATTACTTAGGATACAATATTAATTTTATTTTACTTCCGAGACTATTTGGCCCTCACAATGTCTGCTGAGAAAGATTCCGGCCAAGGGAGCTTGGTTCAGGACCCAGATACATCCTAGAATCTGAGGCTTGCACATTATTGACAGCTAAAAATATTAAACCAAAAAATATATATACACCATATTCGTATGATTACTCAATGATCCCCCAATTGTGTTCATTGTACACTGCTTACTTAGTAAATGACGGAAAAAGAACACTGGAGCTGGGAAAGTACTGCTCTACCTTTAGAGAGAACTGCACACTATCTGAAAAGGCCCAGGAGTGTCATTTGTACTGTCAGAGCACATTCTGTCACCTCTTAGTTTAGACTGTCCAACAAGCCATTGTTAGACACACCACAAAAAAATATAGAATTTAGCTGAGGACTTGGTACAGGCTCGAATGACTCCCATCACTGACCAATATTTTAGGCAGGTGCTGATATTTGGCTATATTTATAAAGTATAGTGCCTTATCAGCTGGTGCAGAGCTATCGCAGACATATTTCAGTGAACTGCTTCAAGACAATTTGGCAGGTGCTGGCATTTTAGGTATTGACTCCAGCCTTTACTTCCATTGGCAGAATCCAACCATTAAAATCTATCTATATCATTATTCTAAACAGGTCTACTCTTTTCTATCTGGCATTATTATTTGTATCAGTTACAAGCTACAAGTTATTGACAGAGGTCAATAAGCATATCCAAAGTCAGTTTTAATTTCTTACTTTAGTTTGACAGCATTAGCTGTGTTTGGCGATAATTCTCTCATATGAGGCTATATAGTCTTTTCACTGACTGTTAAGACACCGTACACTACCCTCCAGGTACCAAACGGCTGGTAGATGAGTTTCAACACTAATTAGCTACAAACTAAATCTTTATCATGAATTTGAGAATTGTCAGTAAAGCTGAAGATTCACTAATCCCTTCTTTCAAATTGTCAAGACCATAAAACAGAGGGTGAGAGACTAAGTAATATAGAAAGAGACTAGATCAAGTAGAGTCAGTCATGCTGGAGAGTTCAGAGGATGAGTTGGTAACCTAGGAGACCCAGGAGATTCAGCAACACTTCTAGTACACAGAAAAGCTTTGTTGTTAGACCAACATGTTTTAGAAAGCATGATATTGACAAGAACGTGTCCGGGAATATATACTATATATCTATACTATAGATGTTGAAGCTTTTTCTTCCATTCTGCACGCAGCTTGGAAGTATAAGTTCTGCCAGAAAGTTCTACTCTGTTTCCACCTGGGTGACAATGTGCGCTGTCAGTGTGCTGAATCCAGCCTGCAAACAAAATTCATGATAATCTGCCAATTACATAACGTGAACCCTTGTGGGAACTAGTAACACTTTGTCCTTAGAGTGCAAAACACAGCTGTTACATTGTCCCAAATGGAGAAGATTCATCCTCTTGAGAGTATCCGTGTGTTTGGTTCATTTTATGGCAATTCGGATGTGACAGAACTGGAAAATTGTGGGCTTAGGGGTTACCAAAAGCAAGAAGTAGCCAAAGCCTCTCTAGAAAGTTAGTGTCATTATGATACCATGTGGCTTTAAAATAACGTGATTTTCATATGTTGGAGATTTATGACTGCAAGAAAATTTATGAATTAACACCCAATATCTAACCCAGCTTCAAGTCAGCACATACAATGAGATCAGTACAGTGAGTCCTACTAATTATCAAGCTAGTGTAATTATTAACCTAGTGCAGTGCTATTCAATTAGCAGCCCCCTTTGACTGGCCCACCCCCCGACTGACCCAACGTAATCCGCAAAAAGTAATCTAAATCATATTTACTGTGAGAGTTTTAAAAAATTCCCACCCTTCCTTGTGTACTAGAATGCACCGCTCAGGTGGACTAATGGGGGGGGGGGGGGGGGGTTCCTCTTCCCCTCCACCCCACC
>VUQK01018645.1:16375-30041 GCA_015106715.1 Bujurquina vittata | reverse complement strand
GGGTATTTTTTTTTTTTTTTTTTGGTCACCTGTTGACATTTTGTAGTCACAGGACGACTAACCACATGACGTGTGGACATGTGACGGTGTAGGCGCCAGTCACACAGCTCTACTGGTTTCCAACCATCCTGGGAAAGATGTGTTTTCCTCGACCATCGAGTGAAATCTCGCAGGATTGCAGCGGTCGGCCATATTGAATTGTCGACACGCGGTCACCAGCTGCGCTCCGAGCAGCAGTGAAGCTGAAAAGTGAGGAAACAGAACGTTCGCCTGTAGAATAAAAGCTGCATTTTGAAATGTGTTATTCACTGAGGCACAGCTTTTACTCTGAAACCTCCTTTTCAACTTTCACTATCTCTTGGGGAAAAAATATGTCAGTGTCTGCAGACACGTCTGTATTTCATAAAAACTGCACTCAAAGGAAGTTTTTGGCTCAGCGCCCTCTTAGTAACTGATGTCCCCCAGTGACAGCCGTCAGCTGCTCATCAACCAGTGGAGGATTACATATTTGTCACTGGCGCCCAGAGGCTTCACTGGCTGGTCTCTAGGCCTGGATGACAGAAACCTAAGGAGCTATGGAAGCATGAAGCTTTCATTGCCATGCATAGTTTGGGTTTTTTGTCATCTACAGAATAAAGTTCTTGCTCCTACTGATAATCTGGACTTTGTTAGCTAGGACATGGTTTTAATCACTAGTTTAAAATCTCCGTCAGTGTGGCCTGATGTTCATTGGAAAGTGTAGTACTATTTTAGAGTAAACTAGACAATTAAGCAGGGTAAGGATGCCAAGCATCAGATCCACTCATCACATCTGGTTTCAGACTGAGATGATGACAAACGTAAAAACAGTGTGAGGTAACAGTGGCTGTTTTTCACATTTATTCAGATTGTTGACTCGATATTTAACGACTCACTTCACATCCTCAAAACTGTGAAACATTTTTTGTTCTTGTCTCGTCAGTTTCAGAAGCAGTACCCAGACATCTACAGGCGGCGATTCCCCTCCTCAGAAGGAGAGAGCAAGACCAACAGCAAACCAAAGATTAAAGCTCCGCTCCTCAACATCAAGAAGACCAAAGCTTTCAGCATCAGGAGCTGAATGACCGCAGACGCCGCATCCTCACTGCAGACCAGCAGCAGTGCAAACACTGTTGTTACTGTTGGGTTTAATGTGAGTAAATGCAGACTGGGGGGTTTATTTTCTTTTTTTAGTGGTTGATTTGTGTATATTTGTATGGTTTTTCAAGCGTTAGATGAAGCTTTTGATGAAAAGACGGAGCCGTTTGAACCACTGAGGTGGTTTGAACATGTTTTATGAAGAAAGGTACTTCCCCCTCACTTTTTCTTTGACATTAGTATCTGATACTGGAGTGTGTGTGTGTGCGCGTGTGCGCCGTGTGTGTTCAAGTAAGCAAGTTTCAGAAAGCAATTGGGAGAAAAAAATGCATTTCTGAGATCACTGGTCAATATGGGAACAATTCTTTTTCTTAATTTATACGAATGCTGACAGTGGGAGAAGTGCTAGTAGTTGTTGTTGTTGTTGTTGTTGTTTGTGTTTCTTGTTATGTTCCATAAAGTTTTCTACATATTTTATACCGTAGGTACCATAAGTTCTGTTTGAATCTATTTTTCAGGCCTGATGTTGAGCATTTTCTCTTTCTTTGAGTGATTCTTCGCTCGTACTTTATTTTTGTGCGCTGTTTTTAAAGCTTCTTTTACATTCTTGTTTTTTTTTTTTTTTGGTGATTTTTTTCTCGTCCAGCTCAGTTTTTTTTAAATCGAGCCGGTCTTTCCGGTTTCTTTTAGCGTCTCGTGCTTGTGTGTCTCAGCCCTGCTTTGTTTGGTGGATTTTTGCACAAGGGTCTGGCATTATGAATGGCCAGCAAGCTTATTTCAATCATCAGTATGCTTAATTTATACATATTTAATGCTTATTAGACTCCCTAACAAAGCTTTCATCAGACACCCGATAACTCAGGTATTACCTGAGGAGCGTTTGACCTGAATGCATGTCTGTTCATTCCCGTGCTGACAGTGTTTGGTTAGCTCAGGTGAATTACACTCCTATCAAGTGTCTGAAGAAATCTTAACAAACTCAAATGGTGTCAAACTGTCCTTTCTATTTATCTAAAGCTACATGAAGTATTCCTTCTACCCTCATGTATTTGTGTTTACCTCAGATCAGATGGTGTGTTCATGTTCAAACACATTCATCATCAATGTTCTCTGTATTTTGTACCTACAACTGTTCCTTTACATCGTTTACTATGCAAAGTCCTGGGAAATAAATGTGTTTAGCTGTTCAGTGTTTGTATTGAAATGATTTATTATCACGTACGTCTGCATTGAACAGCAGCGCTTCTCAGTGAGGCTGCAGATCACTTGTCTCCATGATGAACGTTCTGGAACCTTAATTTCCCAGACGGGACCTTCCCCAAGGGATCAATAAAGTTGAATTCAATTGAATTGAATATCCGCCGGACAAATAATGACAATATTTGCTGCTTTCATATCAAAGTGACCGGCTTGCGGGAAGCTTTTTGCTCCAATGTGAAGATCATAACTGAGGAGCTCTTAAATGTATTTTGTATCCTGATGATTCCTCAAAAGCAGCTTCACAAACTCAGAACAAACGCACAACCAGGCAGCTGCAGTAGTACAGAAGCTGAATTAAGTGTCTGTGCTGTTACTCTGCAGTGTGTGGGGACTGAATATCAATAAAAATGTGACTATAAATGGAGTAGGACAAAGTTTACACTTATTTGGTCCCATGCCCTCTTAATAATATGTAATAACTGATAATTCAGTGTTCATTGACACATAATCAGAACGCGTGTAACTATATACAAGTCTGCACATTGTTGTAATTTCATGGATGTACAAAAACCTATTCTGGTCATCCAAAAACAGCTGAGATTTCATGTAAACCTTAAACTGATCCAACGTCCCCCTCTGACTGACTCAGTCTGACGTGGCCCCTCCAGGAGCCACAAGAAGTTCTGAAACCATTCACAGAATGAATCATCAGCAGCCCGGCACGTCGCACCAAAGGACGTGCAACTCCAACATTTCTCAGTTTTTCCACATTCAGTCTACAAACATTACGAAGAAGCATGTATGTTGTAAATCAGTGAGCTGCTTTGGCACAGCTCCTTGGGTTGCTTGTGATGCTGCAGGCTGATGGCTGTCTGCAAAAAAGCTGCAAATGTGAGAGATTCAGACCTGTCGACCAACAGGTCGCCCTCAGGCATCAGTCTGTTAACCCGCTCTAAGCAACAGCCCTCTTATTCAGCACTGAGCTTTATCAAGATGGCAGAAACAAAAAATGTGTGTGTGTGGGTGGGTGTGTTGCTCCCCTCCCTCCTGAATAGCTAATTAAAATAGTTACTAAGTCTTTGCTAAAGCTGTCTGGAACTAATTAGATGGGATTCTTTCTGCAAGCATATCCGCCTTCAAACTGCTGCTTTTAAAGGCAGAATTTATGAGATTGATCGCTGCTGCTTGTGTTCCCAGACCCTGCTGAGGTGGGCTATGCAGAGCCGAGGGCCGGACGGCTGAAAGGAGAGGACACAAAGATGGTTTGTTTGACTCTGGTTAAGACTTGGGGAGGGGGAGGAGGAAGAGGTTTGGGGGGGTGGTGGTGGTGGGAATGCTTTAAAGGGGGAGCAAAAGGCATGAAGGGAAAACAGGCGCAGAGAGGAGAAGAAGAGGACAGGGAGTCGGGGAGGGGGGAGCAGGAGGAGGATGGGGGTCTGTTTCCATTGCTAACCAGAGGAAATCTGGGAGTGCTTTAAATGCAGCCAGAGGCTGATTTGCAAGCAACTTGTGAGGAAGTGTGTGAAGAGCATAGCAACATGGTCAGCCGGTGAGTAACACGTTCTCTTTGCTTTCTCAGACCCATGAAGGAAAACAAAAATCTGAAAATGACTTTTCAAGGTTTACTGGTTGTCCCCGACGGCAGCAGAGGAAGCAGACGTGCTTTGTTCTGCTCTGCGACAACCGAAGAGCCGTCTGAGAACATTTGAAATGTGCAGAGTTAACCTGAAATTTCACAGCGAGTCATCAACGCAGCAGCAACGTACGATCAGTGTGTGTGGGAAAGCTCAGTTCTTCAAACTCAGGGAAGCTGATGGGCACACTGGGCTAAGGAAGTGAGGAAGGATTTCAGACCACAGAAATGCAGACAAGCAAGCCACAGAAAAGCAGGAAGAATTTGGAGGAAACAAAAGAACAGAAAAATAAAACGCTGGCATTAACAGGACAGCAGCTGAGAAGACGTGCGCTTCGGTCATCCTCCTCTAAGAAACAAGTTTAATTTAAGAACTTGTGAACTGATCAAAATAAGAGGAACTTAATCGACCTCGTTGATCAGTTCCTGTATGTTCTGGGATGAGTAACAGTGTTTAGATAGTCCTGATTCAATCATAAACCCACACAATAAGAGAACTCATTTAAAAGTGTTCAAAGAAGCCCAGTGATCAGTTATGTTATGGGGTATATTTTTATTTCCAGCGTGGAGCATCCTGCTTCTGGCTACAAGAAGCTCTTTGAGACAGTGGAGGAGCTGAATGAGCCCATACCTGCAGTCATCACCGGTAGGAAAGACCCACTGGGAAAAACGGCAATGCATGCAAACAACTTTCAGGGTATACTGCATACTGTGCTTATGAGAGGCTGTGACCAAAAACCTGTCAATCACAAATCTTTGACTTCATTTTTCCAACCATACTTTCCACCCATGGTTGCAAAGTTTCATCACATGGGCAAAATTTACTGACAACGTTCGGTACAGGTGACACACATCAAATGCGACAAACGCAAACAGGCGACAACATTTGCAAGGGGACGATGAAATGAACACAATATATACGGAAATCAAAAGAATTTGGATTTATCATTTTTTAAAAGATCATTTCTGTATGTGTGACAATGTCCGTGCACACTTTTGTTCACATTGGTCCATCTGTGATAGAGAAGGAAAAACAACTGGGGACAAATATGCATGAATATGCTGCAGACGTTATGACATGATGCCCATGTCAGCCTGCGATTAGCTCAGCCATAGAAAGCGTCTAACAGCACTCACTGTCATCTTTCCTGCCCGAGAAGGCGAATGAATTCTAAAGAAACTATCACAGCTTCAAAATAAGCATCATTGTCAAAACTGTGCAAAAAAAAGGACCCCTCTTTAGTGTATCTTTAGATTCAAGGCCAACATCTTTTATTTAACCAGCCTGTGTCCTTCAAACCAAATGATTAACTAACCACTAACCAGCTAGTTAGCTCTAAGCTTTGCTTTGTTTCCATCTGTAATTGGTTTTGATTGAGCCGAATGTTCGGCACGGTTAAGCTGATTCCCGCTGAAAATAAACACTAAGCTCCAGGAGACCAAACTTCAGGCCTCTTCACCCACTGGTGTCACTGCCGAAATCACAGATAAAAATACTGCAGAGTTAGAAATGACGCTGCAGTGTTAGAAATGTGGGACGTCTGATATGAACCATTTGCTGTTCACAGTGTGCAAACAGGTGTGGCAAAACAACCTTTCACACATATGTGGCATCCTGTGGTTGATGGTTTGATCCCTGCAGGCGATATCCCATCATGGCTGGGGGGCAGTCTTCTGAGGATGGGCCCGGGTCTCTTCGAGGTGGGAGATGAAGTTTTCCACCACCTTTTTGACGGACAGGCTCTCATACACAAGTTTGACCTGAAGAACGGGCAGGTGACCTACTACAGGAAGTAAGAAGCGTTAGTCATCCACAGCTTCAGAGCACGCTCTTTAGATCGTTCATAAAGTGTTTGACCTCTGCACTCAGGTTTATCAGGTCAGATACGTACATTCGTGCCATGGCAGAGAACAGAGTGGTCGTCACCGAGTTTGGCACGGCAGCCTACCCCGACCCCTGCAAAAACATCTTCTCGAGGTAATCCCGAACCTTCAGATGCTCCGGAACAGCACACATTACACCGGGCCAAAGCTGCCAGAATAAAAAGGAAATAACTCAATTAATCATAAATGAATATGTAATTTCATAATCCTGTATCCAGCCAGGAGACGGCACTTTAGACAGGACCCATCCAGCATTCCTGTGGTTGGGAAGTGCATGATGTTGAAAAGATTTACCCACTGGGGAGCAGAGCACACACTTTTGGGGTGTTTAATCACTGATGTTCAATGGCTTTAGTCATTTAAACATCTTTTTGATTCTTGCCATTTATTGACTAAATCAGCCTTCACCTAAATGAACTTCATTTAGTCTGAAACAGCTGAAGAGGACCCATCGTGCTCCAACTCCATAATTTTATTCTTGAAGTAGCTTTTCATCATTTATAATTCAAACCAACCCATATTATTATACTGAGTCTTGCCAGCAAACACACCTGCATGGGTCCACTGTGGGTGAACTATGACCTATGTTAGCAGGGCAAACTCACACTTATCCCACACTGGCCCCGGGTGGGTGTGCCTACACAGAGACCACAGCCGTTTTGCCCTTTGGGGGTGTTTTATGGGCAAGCTCGTGACTGGCTTGCCCACTGAAAACCCACGGAGGCCCCATGTAGGCTAAAAAATGAGGGGGCCGTTGCATTTTTGCCCCTTTGGGCCCTGCAGAGGGGATTTTGCTGGGACCCCAAAGTGGGATTGCTCACGTGGGGATCGCAATTTTGCCCTTTTCAGCCCCGAAGAGGAGATTCTGTGGGCAATCCATAGTGAGCTATAGAAACAGGGGCCCCAGGGGATAATTGCTGTTGACCCTGTGTAGGCAAACCCATTTGGGGCCTGCAGGGGGGGGGGGTAGTGATGCTGTAAAGGTATGTTCTATAAGCACGCCTGAAATATGACAGAAACGGCCCATTGAGAGCTTCAAGGGTTGCTTGTAGGCATCCTGGGGGAAAGAGTTTCTTTTGGCTGCTTGACTTCACAAACACATTTAGCAGAGCTGGGCTTCCTCAGACGGCTAGATTAAGGAAATCCTCTCTCTATCTGATCTCACAGAAATCCAAGCAGTAGCACTCAAGCATGAGCTTTGACTCGTTTATAGACTGAATTATTTGAAACGTTGGTCATGTTTATGATGAGCATCCACCCTCATTGTTACTTTATTATATGGGTTTAGGGAAACAGCTGGTTGGTTTCATAGGCTTTTCCTCGTGCTTGTAACTGCAGGTTCTTCACTTACTTCAGAGGCACTGAAGTGACCGATAACTGTTTAGTGAACATCTACCCAATCGGCGAAGATTTCTACGCGGTCACCGAGACCAGCTACATTACCAAGGTCGACCCTGATTCGCTGGAGACCTTAAAAAAGGTGGGAGCTGATTGGTGTGAATTTACAGCACGCGTATGAGACACTAACTAGATTTCTTGGTATTTTTGTTAAAACCATAACCCTCCACAAATATGGCAGAAGGAGGAAGAGTTTGAACTCTGTCAACATTACTACATTTTAAGATCTGCCTTATTATTTCTTCCCGACAGCATCAGTGAAGGTTTCTGATTGTGATTTTGTCGATTTATTAGGATTTAAATCTAATGTCTTCCATCAGGTGGACCTTTGTAAATACCTGTCAGTGAATGGGGTGACCGCCCACCCCCACACTGAAAGAGATGGGACGGTCTATAACATGGGGAACTGCTTTGGGAAGAACATGAGTCTGGCTTATAACATCGTGAAGATCCCACCTGCTCACAAAGGTGAACTTGGCACAGAATTTTGTTTGAATTGATTACTGTTTGATTTTTTTATTGACTTTAAAGCTACATAGTAAATTTCCATCTTATAGATTTTTGGGTTTGAAGGAAGTATAATGCCTCATCATTGTGATGTAAGGGTGCAGATGGAGAGACTATCAGAAAAACAGAAGAACATGAGGGAAACCTGGATAAGAAAAAGAGAAGAAAAGAAAAAGAGGGAAAAATCAAGGCAGAAAGTGGGGTTAAAAAAAGACTTTATGTGTGTGTTTCTGTGTTTCCAGACAAATCCGACCCCATAGAGAGGTCCCAAGTTTTGGTCCAGCTCCCCAGCAGCGAGAGGCTTAAGCCCTCCTACGTGCACAGGTACGACGTGAACTCATACATACACAGAAAGCCTGAACTTTGTTTCTCTCGCCTCATCTTTGACGTTCTACCATTAAAACGCGCTGTGCTCCGCCTCTGTGTTCGCTGGCTCGCCTGCAGCTTCGGTATGACAGACAACTACTTTGTGTTTGTGGAGCAGCCGGTGAAGATCAACCTGCTGAAGTTCCTGTCAGCCTGGAGACTGAGAGGAGCCACATACATGGACTGCTTCGAGTCCAACTACAGCATGGGGGTAGGCAGGGCCCGGGCGGAAATCCAGGAGCCCGTTCACGGATGCTGGAGAGTTTTTACACTCTTTCACATTCATTCCACTAAAATCAGCACAAATGTTAATAATTTACTGTTTACTAATGTCACCAAGACCCTTGGTACCAGTAAGAGCAAGTTAGAACTGGCAATTAAGGTTTCTAAACCCTCTCCTGGGAAAAAAGGGAGTGGTCGGTGATGTGTGTGTTTGTGCGCTGCAGACATGGTTCCACTTGGCCAGTAAGGAGCCAGCAGCTTATCTGAGTAGTCACAAGTTCAGAACATCAGCGTTCAACTTCTTTCATCACATTAACACCTATGAGGACCAAGGATTCATCGTTGTCGACCTCTGCTCGTGGAAAGGGTGAGTGTGAAGCTGTGTGTGTGTGTGTCTGCTCGAGTGCTTTTCAGCAGTTATGAGACATTTTGCTCTCTCTCATTCTCTGCACAGTCATGAATTTGTGTACAACTACCTGTACCTGGCCAACCTGAAGGAGGAGTGGGAGGAGGTGAAGAAAGCAGCTGTGCGAGCTCCTCAGCCTGAAGTCAGGCGATATGTGCTCCCACTGGATCTTCACAGGGTGACTCTGCACACACACAGATACTGAAGTTATTAATGTGTTACAGATTGTATAGCATTGGCTACATTACTTCAAATGCATAAGAAAATTATTAAAAGTAATGTTAAAAGCTCCATAGAGGCCTGTTTCTGAGGATACAATTTAAGTATGTACCCTGCCCGTCATGCACGTCTGTGAAAAAAGTACATCCTGTGATTCAGTAGCATATAGACCAGGGATGGAAACTCCAGGCCTCGAGGCCCGGTGTCTTGCAGGTTTTAGATGTGTCCCTGATCCAACACACCTGAATCAAATGGCTCAATCACCTCCTCAGTGTGCAGGAGAGTTCTGCAGAGTGCTCCTAATGAGGTCTATATTTGACTCAGGTGTGTTGAAGCAGAGACATCTTAAACCTGCAGGACGCCGGCCCTGGAGGCCTGCAGTTGAGGAGCCCTGTCCTATACTAATAACTAGGAATTACAATTACTAGCCTGTTTTACCTATATTACTATAAGTTATATCCACTTGAAAAAAAATGTGGTCTTTAAGGGAACAGTTGTGATGACAGTAGATCATAAAGTCGCAGCTAAAACGTTTGACAGTAAACAGCAGCGACGGCTCTTTGAGCTCCATCGTTCTCTGCATCGCTTGCAGGAGGAGCAGGGGAAGAATCTGGTGTCTTTGTCCTACACTACAGCCACTGCCGTCCTTCACAGCGACGGCACCATCTGGCTCGAACCTGAAGTCCTGTTTTCCGGACCGAGACAGGGTGATTTGTGCACACTCCAATATCTGCATCCTAAAGAGCACATAGTATACTGATTATATTAATAGGCTGTGCTTCATTTGTTTCTCTGTGTCCCCCTCTCAGCCTTTGAGTTTCCACAGATCAACTATTCTCAGTACTGTGGGAAGAAGTACTCCTTCGCCTACGGGCTGGGACTCAACCACTTCATTCCCGACAGGGTAAGAGGAGTTTTAATTGAGCACATCAGATGATGAGGAAGGCATCGGGGCTGGTGAAGCCAGCCGGCTCCCCAAACACAGCGTTAAAATCTGCTGGCTGCTGTTTTAGATCGTCAAGCTGAACGTGCAGACCAAAGAGACCTGGGTGTGGCAGGAGGAGGAGAGTTACCCTTCGGAGCCGCTGTTTGTGCCGGCGCCCGGCGCTATCGAGGAAGATGATGGTAGGGCATAGAAAGGGCTTTCTCTTGGTTTCTGGAGGCATGTGAGGCAGAGTTGGGCTTAATTGCAAGTTTCAGGTCACACTGAATAAAACTTGAAATTCATTTAGTAAATTGTGATTATTAGATTTTTATTATTATTATTATTATTATTATTATTATTATTATTATTATTATATTATTTGATTCAAAAAAGAATAGAATAGAATGCCTTTATTGTCACTATACAGGATGTACAATGAGATAAAGGAGGCCTATCCAGGATTTGTTCATTGCTGATGACAGTCACAAGTTGTTAGCCAATCAGGTTTCAGTTTCCTTTACAGTTTACAGCGGGCCATATGCAGTTAAACGCTCAGCTCAAGGCTTCATAACAGGACTAACCGATGGGTAACGTCACAGTGGCTACGTCCATCTTTTATATACAGTCTATGATCAGTGTTTTACGTCCTTCACTGGAGTCTGCGCTGTAAATATTTTGTGGGTTTTTGTGGAACATTTGTGGCTGAGTCCGATATTGTCACATTTTAACACTACAATAATTCACACATTTTAAATTTAAAAAATTTTAAACCCTGTATATTTTTAGTGTTGCTAAATAAATCTGTGCTAAGCAAGGATGACACAGGCTAAATATAGGATACAAAAATATTAATAATGGGTCAATAGCTCATTATTTCCTGCCTAAGAACTGATTTCTCTTTTTCATCCAACATCAAACATACATCAGTCACAACCTGTGCACACATTTCGAACTCCCTCCTGAAAAAACTTTTATCTGCATTCGTCCTTCAGCCTGCTGTATACACAGTCACCCCCCTGTGTCTGGGTTTTGCAGGTGTGTTGCTGAGCATTGTGCTAAAGCCAGGTGCGCAGAGACCAGGATCCCTGCTGGTGCTGGATGCCAGGAAGCTGACAGAGCTTGCCAGGGCAGAGGTCAACACCGCCATCCCCGTCACCCTGCACGGGCTGTACAAACCATGAAGTTTTTTTTCATCCAACCCGGCTGAGATACTGCATGAAACGCACCAGTCGCTCTCTCTTTTTTGGCATCTAAGACGGGTTTTTTATTTGGAAATGAATCCCACTATTGCTCGGCAATGCTGCTGCTGATCTGCATTTTCTTCACAAGTCTCTGCTTAAAAAAATATTAAAGGAACACTTTTTAATCCGAGTATAGCATCAAGTCAGTTAAACTGCTGGTATGTTGATCTGGCCAGTTAAGTAGCAGAGGGGGTGTTAATCAGTTTCAGTTGTTTTGGTGTTTGTGAAATTAAAGAGACAACCCCCAGACAGGAGTGGATTAACAGGTGCAGGCCACTGACATTTTCCCCCTCATCTTTTTCCATCAGTGCCTCTACTGCTGAGATGATACCAATACGTGTCACTGCCAGAGGGTTTGCTGTGTCTCCCAGCAGAGGAAATGCATAAAGGACATTCCAGGAGACAGGCAGTTACTGTAGGAGGGCAGACAGGGCTGACCAGGAGCTCAGCGATGCCCTGGTCCAGATCTGGGAGGAGATCCCCCAGGACACAATCTCATCCTCTCATTAGGAGCATGCCCCAATGTTGTCAGGCATACATACAACCACATACAAACCACTCTGTACTATTTTGAGTTGCTGGAATGAAATCTTTGGCTAATTGGACCAGCCTGCTGCATTATTTTTTACTTTGATTGTCTTTCAGTCCTCCGTAGGTTGATCATTTTCATTTCCATCAAATGATGTGGCCTCCTTTCATTACCCAGTCCACATCAGTGCAGATTCCTCCAGACAAACTGAAGGCGTTACATTAGCAAATGCACCCACCTTTACTGCATAATGTTCATAATGTTTCTGAAATGATCAAAGCTACAAATGTAGACAATATTTTTGCCACACATATTTGAAACATTTTTACTCTTATTAAAACAATTTCATTCCAACTATCATGTCACGTGGGCAATTACCTGCTTCAGTGTGTCTGGTTTGACCTAACACTGTTAGCCGCTGATTTATTTTACATTAAACACAAAATTGAGGCACTGCCTGGGAAATTAGCAGTCTATAAAAACAATACTTTTATGTTCAAATAATCTGTCCATGAAATTCATATAAGGCCCACATGTGCTCAGGCTCCTGATGGTTCCTATCTACGTCACACTGAATGAAGTCATCACAGCAGCCACCTGCCAGTGGACTAAAAGGCCCCATTAATGTGTGTGTGAAGTTTGATGGGTCTAGCTTGAACAGCATGCATATATGGTGTCACTGAGTTATCGCGTTCAGATTTTCAGAAAACCTGACCTCCGACCTTTAGCGTCAAGTCAAGGTCGTCAAGATTCATCTCCATCCATTTCTTCTGCTCATCCTTTTCAGGGTTCCTGGCAGGCACTGGAGCCTATCCCAGCTGTCACAGGGAGGGTACACCTGTACAGGTCTCCAGCCTGTCGCAGGGCCAACACACAGAGAGACACACAACCATTCACACTCACATTCACTCCTATGGGCAGTTTAGAATCACCAGCTAACCTAACCCCAGGAGCGGCATGTCTTTGGACTGTGGGAGGAAACCGGAGCATCCAGAGAACACCCACACAAACGAGAAGGTCCAGTTCGAACCCAGGACCTTCTGGCTGTGCTAACCACCGTGCTGCCCCCGGATGCATCTGTGGTGTGAGCTCATTCTCCAGTTATGGCCACCATTAACGTTTCAGTGGAATTGATGCCGCCGAGGCTGCGACAACATGGAAAAAATGAATTACATCCAACCACTGCTATGTGAAAATTACTATACAAAATTTATAATACAGAGAATGAAATATTTAGTGGACTGAAAAGAATCAAAAACAGTTTTTAATGTATTTAATGCAAATTAAAAACATTACAATAATTACATGATAATTACATGATGAGGACCAAACTGATACAGACACGGTGCATGTTTGTCAACAGCGAAGCTCAGCAGATTCGATTTTTTTAGCATGAAATAATAAAAGATGATGAAAATTCTAGAAAAACAAAAGAAAACAAAAAGTTCCTCGAGACGTTTCCGGATTTGGTTTAAGGCTAAAAGCTGGAGCTGCACTCATCCAACTTTTTCCAGTTCTGATCCAATACGGATCAGTAACAGTACCAAAATGATATCCATGTTACACTGATAAACAGTATTCCTGCCTGCGAGGAAGACACATTCTTTTATGTATAAGGCAACATCACCTGCTGCTCCTGCTGCGTGTTGTAAAGAACTCAAGTGAATGAATCAGGTGTAGATCAACTTAATGGCACTGACGTACGAGTTCTGGGTCTGGATCAGACTGATATAAATGAAGCACAAACCACTGAGAATACCGCTGCTCTCTGTGATTTGCATTATTAGAGTAAGAAATAAGTCATCTGAAATCGAGGCATCTGTGGCATCAGTTTGAGCATCCTGGGTCGCATCTTCTTTGATCGCATTCACAAGATTTTCAGAAACCGTGACCTCTGACCTTGAGGCCAAGGTCACTAAGATTGGGACTCGTCCGAGTTTTTCTAGTAGAGGGTATGAATTTGAACATCCCAGGTGGCATCCTTCCTGAGTTACTGGGTTCAAAAAGTTGAAAGTTGGCA
>VUQK01018645.1:5046-16355 GCA_015106715.1 Bujurquina vittata | reverse complement strand
CCCCCGGGGGCCTCCCCCCCGGGGTACTGGGGTAAAAAAGATTAAAGTTGGCAAAACCCCCCCCCCCCCCCCCAAAAAGGCTGATGGGGGTTTATTAGGCTTATTTAGCACCTTTTTAGCACCACAATAATTATTACACAAAACCGCTTCCATTACAAATAAAGGACGGGGAGAGCAGAACCTCTACATACGCAGAGACGCTGACCATCGCTTCTCTGTAGACAGCTGGTATCGCTGCTGTCTGATGATGTCCAGGGCATCTCGAAGAACCTGAAAAAAAAGAGTCCAGAGTGCTTTTGAATGTTCCTAAACCGACTAACTTCCACTTTATAAAACGTGCCATTTTACCTTGCGGGTGTTCTGAGGCAGAATGACTCCATCGTCCCACAACCTGCCCGAAGAGAAGAAAGCTGAGCTCTCCTCCGCTAACTTCCTGTTCAGGTTCTCCTCCTGCTTCCTCTGCTCTTCGTCTCGCTCACCATCACAGGGAAGCAGAGAGCCGGCATGACCCGGAGCGGTAACAGACACTTTGGCGTTGGGCCAAAGGAACAAAAAATTGGGATCAAAGGCCCGCCCACACTGGTGAGGAACAAGGAAGGATTTATTATTGGAAGCCACGGGATTAGTATTCATTATCAAGTTGTAAATAATGAATCGATTATCGATGTTAGCAGTTATAAAACAGAGTTTGTACAGTTCTAATGAGTTTAAAGTCAGTATTTGGTGTGACCACCTTTACTCCTCAACACAGCCTGAACTCTCTCAGGCGGCTTTCTTTCATTTCTTCAGGAAAGGTTCTCCAGGCTTCTTGAAACACATTCAAAGCTCTTTTGAGGCCTTCTTTTTTTCTCCACTCGTCCAGTTTCCTCAGGTCTTTTAAGTGGACTGAAAATGAGTGAAAAAAGCAGCCAATGCCCAAAGCAAATGTTTTTAAAGACTTTCAGAAAGCCTGGAGAACTATTGCTCAAGACCACTTTTAAAAAAACAACGACATCAAACTCCGAAACAAAATCCAAAGAAATGAGTACTGCAGTACTCAGTGCTGCGGAAAACTCGTCATCTTTTCTGCATTAAATACGATACCAACTTTCAGATCAGGAAGCTGTAAAGACGAACATTTACTGAGCAGCTCACCATAGCGTAGCTGTCTGCACCGTGGCAACCACCAATCACCACGGTGATTTTGGGGACGGAGGCAGATGCTACTGCTGACATCATCGAACCCTGAGCCTTCAGACGGTTACTATTCATCTCTGCCTGGAGGAGACACACACGAATAACTGGGAAACAGGACGGTTCTTATAGTGAGGACGCAAAGCGTGTCCGCATTATAAGCTGCATTAACACGTGAGGTACATTCTGACTGACCCTCAGTGATTGTGCAGTGAGTGAATACCTGTTTTATGGACAGCGTTGGTGCTGCTCCAGGTGCCGTGTTCTGCAGGAAGAGCAGTGGGACGTCCCTCTGGTCACACAACTGGACAAAATGGGTTCCTTTCAGCGCGGCCTCATATGACAGCTCTCCATTGTTTGCTACTATTCCCACAAGGTGACTTATACAGTGAACATGCAGAGAAAGAATTAGCACTGGCTTTATCAGGAGAACGTGCAAACATGCATGAAGCTTGATGAAATATTACTTAAATCTCCATTATTAGCCAGGCTTCAGTGAGTGTATGGTTGTGTCTATATGTGTGCGTTTGTATCTTTTACCCATGTATCTTTGCAAAGCCAGTGACGAGTGAGGTTCCATAGCGAGCTTTAAACTCCAGAAAGCGGCTCCCATCTACCAGCCGACTGACTACCTGAGCAGACCAACAGAAAGCACCAATTACGGGTCACCGAGCCAAAACTCAGCATCAGAGGCACAAACTAATCAGTCTGGAGAACTCTGTGCATTTGTTTCCAATCATATACAGTCGTACCATTTTAACATCCAGGCTGTAGTTATAACTCTTAGGGGCGAGCCCTAAAAGCTCCTCTGAACTGTGCAGTGGCTCCTCCTCGCTTTTCCTCTTCTCTGCCTCCTCCTCTTCCTCAGGCAGTTGGAAGTTGAGGGTGGATATAATGTTTCTAGAGTAATCAAAACCCTCCTTCTCCTCCCAGGCAAAGTGGTCCACACAGCCACTCACTCTGAAACAAGACAGTAAGTTGATGCACGGTGACGTTAACTGATGCTTCTGTTATTGTTTAGCACTGGTTTGCTGTGTGGATGTACTCAGCGTGGAGCCTGGCCCCTCCCAGCTCCTCTGGTGTCACTTCCTCTCCAGTAGCAGCTTTGACGAGCGGTGGTCCGCCCAGGAATATGGTTCCTATTTGATGCACCATTACGGCCTCCTCCGCCATAGTGGGGATGTAGGCTCCGCCCGCCGTGCACGACCCGCACACCACGGCTACCTTTAGGATGATTAATTTTCATATGGAAACTGCAATTTGAAATAATGCACAAAAAAGGTTCTCTCTTCACTTTTACACTGAAAATCCTCTACCTCTGGAGATTAAGGAAGATACATTTTTAAATGCAAAAAAGATGTAAAGATGTAGCGGCCCTGAAGGGGTCAAACACTCCAACAAAAAGAAAAAAGAACAGTTGACAAAACAAGTACTATGTTCTGCGTGCCTGCAAAGAGGTGCACATTCCATCACAAAAATTTTAAAGGCACAGTGTGGCAACAGTGATCATCATCTGCGTAAAGACCAAAGCTTTGTTGCTCCTCTGTACCTGAGGGATCTTCATGGCAGACATGATGGCTTCATAATAAAACGTCCTTCCTCCGTGGTTCTTATCAGGAAAGATCTCTGACTGGACATTTAAACACAAACAAATAATCAGAAATGGAAACAGACGTGAGTATAATTCAACATCCTCTAAAAAGAGACCCCCTGAAGCATGCTCATGCGTGTGTGCTGACCTGCAGCGGCAGGAAAGCTCCTCCAGAGTCGACCAGGTAGACACAAGGCAGCCGGTTTTGGATCGCTATTTCCTGTGCTCGGAGCTGCTTCTTTACTGTGATCGGATACGCTGTGCCTCCTTTCACCGTGGCGTCATTGGCGAGGAACACACACCACAGGCCATTAATCCTGCCAATGCCTAAATGATATTTATACAGACGCACAAAAGATGCAAGGGTCATGCATAAAGTGTCACACCTGGATCTCCACGAGGTGAGAAGTAAACAGATGAAATAAAGAAGTAAACTAAGTACATTAAAGGCATTTAATCAGACTAGCATGACTACAGCTGTAGATAGTTCCAAATATTTAAGAGTGCAGCTAGTGGTTTCTGACCAGTCAAACAGCCGGCTGAAGGAATGTCCCCGTACGGAAGACCCAAACCAGCAAACGGTGACAGCTCCAGAAAGTCGTCATCGTCCAACAGGAGGCGCAGCCTGTCTCTGACCAGCAGCTTCCTGTTTCTCTGGGTGTGCCTGGCTGTGGCGCTCTCACCTCCCCCTTCCCTCACCTTCTTACTAAACTCTGTGTACCTAATAATCAGAGTCAGAGAGAATGAATGAGACAATTCTGGCTACATGTGCAGCTAAATGCTAAATCAGTGCAACACACTGTCATACACAAACACACAATCAAGTCTTTAAAATCAACATCAATTCAACAAAACAAATCTAAAAGAATTACTTGATAAGAAACAACAAAGTGCAACAAAGCAAAAACAAATCCACGAGGAGAGAGAACATGCATGAACAAAATCATCAAACGTTGCTGCCTTCTCCGGGCGAGTGCTCATTTAATGCCACTGAGGTGAAGTTGGAAACTGTTCAGGAGTTGGATCAATTAAAAAAAATGAAATTCCTTTTGATATCATGCATTCTGTGTCCTTTGGCTCAAAGAGGAGAGGGACCAACAAGCTTACTGTGAGTGCACAACAAAAGCTAGCATCTGTGGTGCTGCGAGGGTGCGTTTGTGTCAATGGCGTATCGAACTTTGATATCTGTGAAGGCACCAGTCGTGCTAAAGCATATTGAGCTTTTGATCAAACACAAGTTGCTATTCCAATGTTTTTCTCCCTCTCTGCAGGAAAGACCTTTCTTATTTCAGCAAGACGATGCTGAAAGTATTCCAGCACGGTTTTATAGCAAGAGCCCAGGAGCTAAACCAGGCCCAGAATATTCATCAGCTGAAACCATTTGCAGCATTATTCAATCAAACATAGGGCAAACATCTAGTGGTCAGAATGAGGAAACATTTTGCTCTAATAGCTAACATAAGCAGTGTCCTCAGTTCCACAATGCTCAGAGAAACACGCATGTCCAGACCGACTGCAGCTCAGCCCTGCTGCACGGCACCTCACGTGCATCATTCGGTAACCATGAAGAGGGCCCGGTCCTCTCAGCGGGTCACCGATGAAGTTGACTATATCAGCAGCATGTGGTGGTCATGAATAATAAATGTTAAACATTAGGGATGTTGAATGTGACCCGGGAAGGTCATGTGACATGCGGGGGGTTGTTGTTTTGGTTTTGACAATAAAAGGACAATATTATTTGTTCAGCTAAAGAAAACCCCCATTGAGCTGCAGGTTCTCCACAATCTGACATTTTCAGCTTGGAAAGGTTTTAAAAACACTGAGACTGATCATGAGCATTCAATAAAAGATAATCTCGTGAGCTCAAGAAAACAATCAGTAAATTAACTAGTTATCTCAAGAAAACAAGGTTTGTTATTTCGAGATAACGTGTTATTTATCTCGTTATCATGGAATAAAAATCAGCGTTTTCCCGAGATAACGAGATAAATAACACGTTATCAGGAGAAAACCATTAGAAAAAAAAGTTTAAAAGTTCATGGCCGCACTCGGCTTCCGTAAAAATGAGCATTGTGTTTTTATTTACAATTTAAATATCGCTCCCACTACTACAATTTAGTGAACTAATACAAGTAACAGCTCACTAACTCATGCAGGCAAACTTCAACAGAGCACACCGAAGAACAAAGCTGAACACGTGCTGATGTGAGCAGAACCTACTTTTTGATGCAGGCGTTGCTATTTCGGAGGTTTGCTTCATAAATGTGTTTGTGGAAGGGCCAAAAGGGCAGGTCCAGCACAGGGAAGGCGCTGCGCAGGCCTCTCCACTTCCCTGCAGAGGAGCTCATGCAGCAGACTGAACACTGCCGGTGCCGTTCGACAAACCTGCACCACAACATTGAGACAGTGAAATGCTTTAAGGCTTATTTGCAACATGATGGCAAAAGAAAAGACGGGAATAAATGATAGAGAGTACACTGATGAATTTAAATTGTTACAATGCAAGTAGTGTATTAAAACACACACACATACACCTTTTCCCCTTTTATTATTACTTGGAAATGAACAATCCCCACTCCACTGTAGTTTTTGCAACACTAAGATTCACAGTTAAATATAACCTTTCAGAGGTACATTTTCTTTATATATTTATACACAGTACTGTACAAAAGTCTTGAGCCATCCCACATTTCTTTATATTTTGCTTCTAAGCAGCCAGACTTTCTTGTAATTTTTAAAGCTGTCTCGAGCAACAGGCTCTCTGAAGTCTCTTTTAAGGTCTTTGGACATCGGCTGCTTTTACACTCATTTTCAGTCCCATCTTTGCAGCCTGTCACAAAAATAGATCATTAGTTCCTTGTTTTTAAGCTATGGAAAATACCAAAGAAAAGTTTGACAGCCATAAAATTGTATTTTTGCAAAAACAAGGTGATTCCTGAAGAGCTATTAGCATCTCAGTATCTCTCAGCATGGTGTGAAGTGTGTGTAGGGAGTCTGGATTTCTCAGTTAATGAACTTCTACATTTTAAGCACGTGCTTTGATTATGATTTGGGTATTTATTTGCACCATGCATCTTTTGATTGATTTTTATCGTGTATTTTGTTATATTCTCCGTGTCTCACAGTATAAAGTTATTTTAAAAAAATTCCTAAGGTATTTTATTTACGCTACTCTGCTAAACTGAAGCTTGGCCGGGAACGGTGATTGGCTTGAAGTCACGTGTCAGTACGCAAAGCCCACCTTAATAGCTGCCCTATTGGTGGATATATGCGCCTGCACGTATATGATTGGCTGTTCCGGATTTGTTTCCGCCTCTTTGCTACACTTTTAATAAAATACTTTCTGTAACGTTTACGAGCCTGAAACACGTTGTATAAATAGCAAAGTGTTGCTGAAGCGTGTCGACAGCTTTCCTATTTTATCAGAAATAATAATATTGTGTAACGTACCTACACAACTCAGGAGTTGTAAAGTGTGCCAAAGGTCAATGTGCTGATGAATGTTGCGTGGATGATATCACGCTCTTACCTTGCAATGTAGCGGTGCATATCTGTCTGCTGTCATTCCAATAAAGCACAGCTTATTTAGTTTCATGAGCACATCACCGCGGAGACTTTAATAGAAATCCAGCCACCCTCCTGCTACTACTCTTTTTCTTCCTCGAGGTTTACTGTAGGGTGGCGCATTACCGCCACTAACTGGTGTGGAGTTTGTATTGACGCCACTGTGAAATGGTACTTTCTGCTCTCTACATTTATTTCAAAGCGTTAGTTGCTTATTCATTTGCAGCTTTTAAAATATGGATCTTCGAAGATATCATGCTGTATTATTATAAAGTATTTTAGTGAGCATGCATCAGGTCACCCAGCAGCATAACAGTAATTAATCTCCAGCTGTAACATTAAAATGTTATACACAGTGAAGTGTAATTTGTGATTTTAGGGCACTGAAGTAAGATTCTGGCTGGACAACTTGTTTTGCCTCCCGACTGAGCAATGTTCATTCTCTTGTGCAGTGCTGCTTTTTTGTATTACAGCTGCAAACTGGCTTATGATGAGCTTGAATCTGAGTGTGGGGGTCCGAGTTGAAAACAGGGTTTTTATTTTAACCCAAAAACTGAAATTACAAAATGCTTGAGCTCATAAAAGAAGTCAAAGAAACAAATGTGAGCACAGGAAAAATGTGAACAAACAAACTCACTGCACCAACAAAACACCAATGAACTAACAAAAAATATATATATATGACACAAGGGGTATAAATGGTGGCTGATTAGACCACTAACACACAATAGGGGGTAACTAAACTGAATACAATCACTAACTAAACCCAACACCACAGTATAGCTAAGTTTGTTAATAAAATAAATACCCCAAAAATAAAAAGCAAAAGTCTTAAACGTTAAATGCAAATATTCACTTAAATAGAAAAGCTTCTTTAACCAAAGAAACTGCACTGATTCCTATATTGCAAACATTTATCGTGTGTAAACTGATCACTTTTCCCTACACCGAGGCAAAGCTCTGGAATAATAAATGCTACTTCTACTTTATAAACTAAACTCTCGATGAATACATGTCATGTCCCTACTCCCGTCTTGTTCTTTTTTTCTGCTGTTTCACTGTCCATCCAAAGGTCTCTTTTTAGGTGATCTTAGGATGGCCTTTCTCCTTGTGTTTTAATGTGCATAATTTTGAGGGAGCTGAAAGTTCTTCCCTAATCTGACCGTGGTCAGTCTTGCAGTTAAAAAGACGTTAATCTATCTGTACGGGTGTTCTGTCTCTTGTCAGCTTCCACATGTATTGTTGACCTCTACAGGAGTGGAATGTGAAGAGGAGCCTGGAAATCAGATTAAACTCAAAGTTTTCTTTCAAAATCTTCACATACTCCTTCTCCATGATTCCTTTCACCTTGAAGGAGTTTCCAGTTCCAGACACACTGAAGAATCCCCACAGCACAATACTGCAGTCATAAACTGTGTAGATGAAGTGCTGACACAAAATGTGTGCGTTTGTGTTGGAGTTTCGCCAGTTTGCTGTGACACAACAGCTGGTAAAAGGTGAAGGCCAGCTCCCCTGTATGGCAACACTGTGAGATGATCTTATATCACCATATATTCTAATAAAAATGAATGAAGTCACCATCACACCAGTATTCACAAACACAATCACTGTGCCAACTTTGGAAAACACTGCAGCAGTTTAATCAAATGTCTTGTGTCTTGATGGATTTATTTAAGCACACTGACACTGATAGACCTTTATTACCATCACCCACGCATTCATCAAAATATGAACCAGGTAAAACCAAGTTCAGGTGCTTCTCTTCATGCAGTGGTTATTCTCATGCTGATACACAGCTGAAATGCCAATAAGGGTTTTGACCAGCAGGAGAGGTTTGTGTGCACATGAAGCCTGGAGAAATTTACCTTTTGTTTTTTTAACCAATTAGATGGAAAGCTTCATGAGGCTTCATCTGACCATCACAAAACTGACCTTTCCAACAGAAAACAAAAGTCTATAAATCCAAACTATAAGTAGACACAAAGAAAGGCACACGTGCAGATAAACAGATGTCACAATGAAGGGCAAAGAGATAACTGAGGAAATAAATACACACAGGTGGTTGAGAGGAACGGGGAACATGTGGATAAACACACAGGTGCAGCAAATCGAAACACGATAAAGGAAGTAAAACTATACTCAAAGCACGAAAGACTACCAAAATAAAATAGGAAGTAACTGGTTCTGCCAGAGGTTTCTTTTTTTTAAAGCGTTTCCACCTTTCTGAATATTTCCAGGTTTAACATGAAGACACTGTAATAATCCTTCGTGGCCGCTAGAGGGAACCGCTAAATCATTATTAAAGCGTTAATTGGCCCTACAACTGATTATATTTAAAAGCGTTTCTAAACGATGTGGGTCATCCGAAAAACGTTGTTTTTTTCAAATGAATATTTTGTATTATAAGAACTTCTCGGGGAACTTGCTGTATACATGCTGATAAAAAAATCTGAATAAAATAGGGAAATACAGCTATGTGTCTCTCTGGAAAGTTGGGTATTCAAAACAGAATGGGAAAATAAGTGATGAAAATTAATTAATTTCAATAAATTACAATTTACTGAGTTATTAATACCAATAACAACTGGCTTTACATATTGAAATGATGTTGCAATAGACCCGAAAACAAAAACAAAAAACAGACCGCTTATTAATATACCCCACAAATCTTATTTCAAGTGATTATTTAAACAATGCAAACTTTATAACTGCTAATAAAAAAAATATTGTGGGGTTTAATGACCTGTAAAGTTGGTGAATGTAAGTGTACAGCCTTATTATTTTGTTTTATTTCATGATAAATAATCAAAAAATACACCAATGCAACAAAATATCCAAATGACTTTATTTAAAATTAATTACCCTTATGTCATGAAATGCTATTTTTTTGTTTTTCTGTAGCATTTTGCGATCATGTACACAAAGTAAGTTGATTTGTATTAATATAGTTCATAAATTTACAAGATCTCACACACACACGTGTGTGTGTTTGTTTTTGGCCTGGCCCTGCCTCTCACCCCATGTCAGCTGGGATAGGCTCCAGGACATTACCGCCATTACTTTTCTGGTTCATAACTTTTCTGGTTTTTGAACTATTCAGCTTTTTATGATTTTTTTCCCCATTCAAAATGAAAGGTGAATTTTCCAACTATTCGTCAAATTCATTCAGCTTTGAGCTTAAGTACCTTCAGCACACCTTCAGCTAGAGACACCATTCAAGCTTTAAAATGAAGCCATGGTTTTCAGCTACTCAGGTGTCACTCGGTAATTTTCGAGAGATTATTTTCTCAGAACCCAAAACAAGCCCCTTTTTGAAACTGCTCCCGTGACTTCATTTGTGAACACAGCAAAATAAAAATGACACCACTGTTCAGAGCCGGTCCTTGTGACGCTCACAGTTCAAAAATGATTTTGATAGGAGCTACGGTTTTTGATTTAGAAGCATTTGTTCGACAGGTGCGCCGAGGCAAATTCAACAGGGCTCTACCACAATGCCTGCATTTTCAGTTGGCAGATCAAAGCGTGTAGGGGCATTCTGATTGGCTGATGATACTTCAAAGGGATTTGTGGAGCATGTAAGTGCTTCAAGGCATTTCAGCTCCGATTTTGCTTTGGGATAATTGTTTCTGATTGATTTCAGGTAGTGTTCAGATAATTTGAATGTAAAATTAATGAAACTCATGATGACCATGAACACAGTGTTTAAGGTCCTGTGCAGTCCGGGCCCCTGGAAGGGCGTCCCTGCTGGTTCAGGAGGAGGAGGAAGAGGAGGCGGAGGAGGAGGAGTGTGTGTTAGTCGGCAGACGGTGAGGAGGACCCGAATCCCGGCGGCCGATTGGGAGAGTCTGAGCGGGGAAAACTGCTTCCAGTGCTGGATAACTCAGAAAGAATCCGCCATGAGTTGGGGAACGGAGCTCTGGGTACGTTTCAGCTCTTCTAAGTGTGTCTCTGAGAAACTTTTGGGCTTGATTTGGTGTTTTGACGCGGACACCGCGGCGACTTTTGGGAAGCCGAGCGGAAGAAAGGTGCCGCGTTACCTTTTAGCTTTGTGCTGAGAAGCGAGCAGGCGCTGGGGCTAGCCCGGTCGGCTGCGGTGCAGTAGCCGGCGAGGCTAAAGCTAAAGCTAATCCGCGGCGCACCTTAACGGCCGTGACAGCGGAGGAAACAATAGGCAGGCGAGTCTGCAGACTCACGGCCACGACAGCGAGACCCCCGCCCCCTCCACCCGGCTACGTGCCAACTTTAATAATATATGTGCTACTAATTGGAATATTTTTTTTTGTCTGTCTAGCAAGTTAGTGGCAAGTTGACGTTTTTCTTGTATGTGTTACACCCAGTTTGTGGCAGGGAGTCCCGGCAGCAGGGTGGAGAGGGACCGCCGTCCTGCTCGGTCTCCTTTAAATTAATCTCAACTTCACAGCCGTTTGAGTCGCTTATTAATGGGCATAACGCGTCCCTTTGTTACCACATCTAGTCTTTTGTCCCGACTTCCATGTTAGCAAAAGGAACAGATGCTTATCACACACACACACGCACAATGTTAGACCTCACACCGTGTGTCCTGCCTTTAAACCATGGCTGTGTTACATTTTATTATTAGTCTGTCTAATATGAGCTGCGGTTGTCATCAGAATGAAAGATAATCTCATTTTTTTACACAATCGCTGCCTCAAAATAGAATTTGTAGTTGCAGTATGTGGTTAATTTAGTGGATTTTGGTTTAAATTAATGTTGCGGTGGGCTCCATCCTGTGTTTTTGGGTGTTGGCCATTACAAGCTGTGTAACCAGAAAGGCTACCAAAAGCATCCCCCTCTCCCCTCTGTGTGTGTGTGTGTGTGTGTGTGTGTGTGTGTGCGCGCAGAAAGAGGAGGGAGTACTTCATCTCCCCAGGATGATACCCCCCCCCCCCCGGGCCGGCCCCCCTTTTTTTTTTTTTTCTTTTTAAATAAACCCCTTTTTTTTTTTTTCCGCCCCCCCCAC
>VUQK01018644.1:0-12923 GCA_015106715.1 Bujurquina vittata | reverse complement strand
CTTGAAAGTGTGTCTGGATGGGGCGAATAGCGCGTGTTTTTTGTGGTTGGGTGGTGGAATGGGGGGGGAGAGGGGGGTTCCCTCTTTCGAGCTCACTTCTTTCATTTGTTTTTTTTTCATGTCTCCAACTCAAAAGCTGTCCTTGTCTCTCTGAGGAGCCTGCCTAAAAGTGTTCACATTCATTCCCAGATTTAAACAAGATCACTTCTCCCTCCCCTCAATGATGGCGAATAATAATTTATCTTTAAAACATATTTTGTGGAACAGTAACAATAACTGTTCATGGATGTAGATAATAGGCAGCGTGAACGTCACCAGGGTCATCTGTGTGCCGCCATTTCCTTTAGCTCATAGATCACTGCTTTAGAAAGATGTCGGTTTTTTTTTTCCTCTACACTCGCCATTAAATAACCTCCTAAAATTTCCTTAAAGTGCCATCTTTGTTTTTCCAGCACATGCCTATGTTTTTTATTCTCCCCCCAGAGGAAACTGACTTCATTTTGTATCTTTTTAACATTTTAACATGGAAAGCTTCCAATTTAAAAGTCGCCATTTTGAGGAGGAAAGCGCGCACGCAGCACGGGGAGAAGTGTTGTGGAGCAAACAGATGAAAAAAAAAAAAAATCTTAAAGCATAAACAATTATATCGTGCACTCGACACCCTGTGTCTTAAAGAAGGAGGGAAGAGAAGAGCCTGGCAAGGTCTGATAAGGTCCTGTAACAATTATAATAACATTTTCATAAAGCTCATTAATTGAGAGTCTAGAGGTAATTGCCACGTTTGCTGCAGGCTGACTATGTTGTTAATGCTGACGACTGTCAAAATGACAAACAACAAGTTGTAGAATATGGATTTTCTTCCCTCTCAGCATGTGTTAATAACCTACCATCTGAGCATTGCCAAGGGAGACTGTCAAGATGGCATCAGTGATAAAATGTTCACATGTGACAAAACGCACCTGCCCGCAAGAAGAACAATTCAATTTGAAATTGAATTTGTACGACTATCACGGAAACCTTTTTCTTAATCCTCCCCTGAGGGAAAGTAATATTGATTAAGAAGAAAAGGAACAGAAGGAAAGTTTTTTCTTCATTTGGTTTCTGTCTGTGAGCTGCCACACGCATTCAAAGTGAGCAGACTGACATCAGTTGAAACAAACGCTTGTACAGTAATTCCTTAAGTTAATGAATCTTCCCGAAAGGATGGCAGTAGCCATGTGTGCACGAGGTGACGCTGTGTGTTACGTCTTCAGAAATTAGAAGCCGTAATCCATTACATGCGACACAGCGGTTTGTTCTGGTTTACGGGACTCGAAAAGAGAACAAGGTGCGGCTTAAAATGACATGAATGTCAAGTGTAACCTGCACTTCTGCATGGCAGGGGGGTTTTTCAGCGTGTTTAAAGTTCTCCAGATTGGGTTTTATAATGCTGTACCTCAAGCAAATTTGACTGATTCCACATTAAATTATCACAGTTTGAGTCAAAAAGATAATACAAATATAAGAAGTGAGAAGGCTCAAGAGAGTTACAGTCCAATCGCTTTGCTTTCTTTTTTTTTTTACGTTGCTACCATCCTTCTTCAAATGTTCCTTCTTTCTTTCCAGTCACATCTCTTCTGTTATATAACAGGGGTGTACAGGCTGTGTTCTTGTTTAGCAGAGATTTGTCATATCTATGTAGGCATACTTTATAGACACAGTGTGAAAGGCTGCTGGGCTATGAATCAAATGTCCCATGGAGTAAACATGTGCTGGGATTCTGGCAGCCTTACAAACTACCTCTATGCTGCCTCTCACAAAAAACAAAAAAAACAAATCCCTGAAACAATAGGTTTTGCCAGTATATGTACTAATTCCTAACACAGCCATAGGAGATGCCTTCTAGACAATAAATCACTGTTGGGCAGAAAAGACAAGCAAATCCTTGATTTTAGCCCAGAGTTTATAAAGACAGCATCTGACTGATCAAACAGTGCACGCTCCAACTGATCTATGATAAGATGCCAAGCATTTACAAATTCATATATTCTGCTCTTCTGCTACTCTCCTCCAGTGCAGCACTGTCAAACACTTTACTAATTAGGTCATCATCAGGGTCATCATTGCTATCTCAAACAGAGTTTCCCTCATCTCTATCATCCTACAAACACCGGCTGTCACCAGTTGATGCGGCGGGAACCAGGCAATGGGCAGCGGCGCTGGTGTGTTCATGATGTCTGATGTGTGTTGATGAGTGATGCTGTCTGACGGTTGATGTTGGGTGAAGCGTACAGTAATGGGGAGACAGAGGTCAGAGAAACCATTACCACACTGGAGGAGGAGGGGCTGGGGAAGTGAAAGTGGGGCGCACGCTGTTGTCTTCGGCGAGTGTAAGGCAGGGCTGTTGTCCTTCTGTTATGTCTGAACGTCTGCTCGCTGGCTTTGCACTCATTATGGTGGGAGACATGTTCCAACGCTCGTCGTAAATACATGACAGGGGTGGCATGGCATAAAATGTTGCCGTGTCTGCTCTTGAAGCAAAGGGAGAGGATAGTTACGAAGCGATTCAGCTTTGTTTGTCTCTGTGTCCTTTCTCTCCTTTGGTATTTGGTCTGTGCTTCCAGAGGTGACAAGTCTGCCAAAAAAAGAAAAAGCATGAGATGTGTCTGCAACAGTGGTTGAGCACCAGCACAAAAACACAAGAATATGATTATACACACACATGCACGCACACACTGCAGTCCTCCCTTCACTCTAAAGATCTGCTTAAATAACGTTTTACATTTGCATTAATTTTCTGAACTGACTCAACTGAGACATAAGTTGATCCTAATCCTGTCATGCAAATAACCCTAGCATGGAATAATAATGGCTCCTCAGATGAGGTGGCGTAATTACTATGCCTGACCTCCCTTAGTAGTTACTGACTAGTCACAACATGCGTGAAACCATTTAGTGCATTCTATCTATCAACATGTGTCACTTTGTTGTCCTCGCGACAAGGTTACCATGGCATCACACTGACGCTCCTCCACGATGCCACGCATTGTTGCAAGGTTATAACTCAATGACAGTTGACGCCAATGGATCCCTCTTATTATGATGAGTTGGAACACCTTGATATCCACTGCAACATTAGCGCACCATCTGGAAGGGTAATGTGACGTCCTCTGGAGCCATGGTTTGGGCCCTTGCTGTGCACAGCTTTGTTGACTAATATTTCTTTGTGAAAAAATAAAGAACAGAAGCATGGAGATATGAAGGACATGGAGGAGCAAAGGAGGGAGGAAAGGGGAGGAAGGAGGCCCTTCGATCTGAAACAGGGGATGACAAGGCAGGCAACGAGGGGATTCATCACGCAGCCGGGATGTCTTGTACCGACACTAATTTTGGGCCCAAAGCTGTGGGTAATGAACATATCCTGTGACAAATGGGCGAATCGTAACAGTTCAGGCGTTGTTGAGAACACATTTGCATTCCAGCAGACTGTCATGACACCACCTGGTGTCTGGAGACGGAGGAAGGTGCCAGGCGAGAGAGCATGTCCCCAGAAGCGTGAATCACCACTGCCCTCCCAGTCGAAACTCGCCAGTCGGAGGTTTGCGGTTTCACATGTGAGGCGTCCCATCGCACTCATGACAAATGCACCCTTGATTTATGAATCAGTTACCCCGAGAGCTTAAGTGCAGACTGATATGATTAGAAGGCATTCAGACATAATCAGACCTGGTTGTCACGTTCATCACTGTGATTTTGTCACAACCTTTTTCTTTCATGCACTATGACAAATCCTGACCCGCCCTCTTCGAATTAGCTTAATTTTTCTTGATCCTCAATGACAGTGTGAATTGTTAAAGATCTGTTCTTTTGTAGCTGATCTTTACAGAGGCTCAGAACAATTTGTCCTGAGACTTATGAATGATGGAGTTGCTGAATCTTGAGGAGCTGTTAAGTCTTAAGACATGTAGTCAGTTGTTTCCTGAAAGTGGACTATTTGTGGCAGAGAAAAAGCTTTTGTCAAATTCTGAAGGATATCCATTTATCTTCAGATGGAGGCAGTGGTCAAAGGCAACATTTAAATTTGTTTCAAAACTGAAGATGAGCCAAAGAAAGAAAGAAAGAAAAAATAATAAGCATCTTTTCACAAGACTTAAACTGGTTAACAGTCATATGATTTATGTGACATTTTACAAATGGGAAGTGAAACAAATAAATAAAATATAATAGCGGGCTCTGTTGCAGAGAGACTGCAAGCTGTCTTCATAATTCACCATTATAAGTTCTCAAGAAAGGTTCTGAGTCAACGTGATTGTCCTTGTAAAATGAAAGCATCTGCTGCTTGTTTCTTATTAGCATCAGTTGACAGAGAATTCAGCAATGCCATAAATTAAAACTGATGCTCTGAAGCAGAGGTTCACCACAGGAAGTAAAGAGCAATCGAACAAACATTGTTGAGACAACGATATTGTGTAGCAAATGTTACGGATACCTCAATCTGCAGCGCGGATATGTGGCGAAATGCAAGAGGGGACACTGTTTCGTGACCTGGTCCAGACAGACCTCTTAAAAAATAAATAAAGAGCCTGTCTCTTAGTTGTATACCTCCACAAACTGGCAGTTTACACTTTCAGATCTAATCACTTCATCTTTAAGTCCAAGGGAAAGTTTGTGCCAGATTTGAAGAAATTTCCTCAAGATGTTCGAGGCACAACACATCCATAGGAACAGAATTAACATTTGTCTGGCAGCCCGAAAACAGTGCCTGTGCTGAGGCATGGAAATGGTTTGATCTCAAATCTGAGGCCAAAAAAATATTGCCAAACGCAAATGAGACTCTGCCCACTGGAGCGGAAAAGGCTGGCCTAGAGTTATCTGGGCTAGACCGTACATCTGTGCTATTTGCACAGCACTCTTGGGTGTGCCATCAGCTGAGCACTTGAACCTGTCCTGTGAACCAGAAACTACAGCGTAACACGCATGTGCATGCAGTCTGCTGTGCAGATGGTGTTAGCTAGACCAGCAATAGAGTCCTCTCTTGACTGGGACCTGCTCTTATGCTTTATTGGGGATTTTTATATATTGGCCAGCTGTTTTATTCCATCACCAGCTCATGGCAGTGTACTGCCGATCAATTCCTTTGGTATGTCCATCCTAGTTCACTTTTAAATGTCCTAGTGGCTTAAACGCACAATGTGGAGACTTGAATCTGCACATTTGTGGTACAGGCTTAGGCTTTCTGGCTGCAAAACATTGCAAAGCCTGGTATTGCATTGTTGCATTGTTGTGGAAGATGCTCTCCTTTCTCAGGTCAATCTGCAACATCTTGGAGGAGTAGTAAAAATGCCATTGTGCAAGTGCAGGGTGCAGAAAAAGACCTACTTTGGGCCTATAAATAGTGTGATTAACTACACAGATTATTGCACGATATGTTCCTAATTAATACTGAATGTGCAACAAAAAAAAAGGAAAAAATCACCACAAACTGGTCAAAATGAAGACATCTTTTTTTGTCCTAGTGTTTTCAGCATGGTAAGTAGGCAAAACTGCTTTTCAACTAAGTAATTAGTTTCGGGAGCTACCAAAATAGAGCCAATACAGATGTTTCTGCTCTCCACCCTTTTCGGCATTGTGATTACACGGTTGCTGGTGGTCACATGTTGAGATTACCTCCATACAAGGTGCTGTCATTTCATTCTATTGAGACCAATGGCATGCTTGATCCAGGCCCTTTTCATTTACTCCCACAGATCCCCTTTTCTCACCCATTCAACCTTGATGGCTCCTTTCACACCACTGTCTGCACCCTCCCATGGTAGCACAATGAACACCAGTCTGTCGCTCTCTCCCAGACAGACTTTTATCTGTGAAGAAGCCCACAGCTCGTGGAAGCCCTTTTGTTACCTATCCCTGAGGTGGCTGAATGGCTTTTTCCTTTGATTTGTACTTTGCCACCACCCCAACTCCCCCCCAACACTGGATATTTCTCTCTCACACTTTTCAGATGTGACAAAGTAGTCGTATGTCTTGGCTGTTGGATACCTTTCTTGTTTTATGATGTGGTTCCAGCTTCTAAAATTCTGTCTGGGGCGTCTTTATAGAAGTCAGCCATGGAGAGAACAGGCGTATATAATGTGTGGCATCATATTTGTTGCAAAGACATTTCTAAGAGAAAACTGATTACAGTCATTTATTTGTATAAAAGCATAAATTTGACGTAAGATTCAAATCTTCTAAAGAGAAAAACGATGACAAAATTGGATCAGTGGTTTTACAGGTAGAACAAAGGTGGTTTACCTTTAAAAAAGAAAAAAAAGATCTGCAAACCTCACGCCTTTAAAGAAAAGTCTCTTTTTCTTACTCTACTGTTAAGAGAAAGCCGACAATCTTCTCTCGGCAGTGTGAGTGGCGGTGTCGGACAGGAATCAGCCTTTATATAGATTGTAATTGTTTCTCCCTGGTCATGCGTCTCTCTACCCATCCATCTCTCTTTTTTCCCTGTTTCAGGCAGGTTTCAACCGCACAAGGTCATTGCTCTTAGGCAGCCGCAACTCGGCTTTATTGTTCCAGCAGGTCAGCGGGTCCGACACACATCACAGCTATTATTCCTCAGGAACAAATGGCCGTCCCACGCTTTGATCTATGGCCTTCCTTCTCAGACACTTCCATAATACCCTTGACAGGATTTCTTTTTTGCCCTGCTCCTGTTTTTGGTGATGATCCATCTCTTTTTACCACCTCTTCCTTTCAAAGTGCCATATTATTGGTAAAGGTGATTTATAATTGTAGATTTGATGTGATGTTTGACATATTTTTATGTGATAAATGTTGGTTATATGACTCTGAGTAGAAATTTAAACAATACTGTGGTAGGATGCTTTTGTTTTGTTTTTGTTTGTTTTTTTATCTTTAGGATGCAGACAACATGACAATGAGATCCCATTTTGTACCTAATAAAACTTTTTGCTAATAGCAGTAAAGATGTCTCAGCTCTGTTAAAGATTTATGGGCACGGTCCAGTGTTTGTGGCTATAACGTTTGCTCTACTTAATGTAGGGCAAACGTTGCTCCTGTGCTGGCAAACATGAGTGTCATGTGGGAGAAACAATATGTGACGCTTTTAAGAGCATATCTACAGTAAGCTGCAGCCAGGACTTCTGCTGCATTCACCTACAACTGCAACATCAGCTTGTCCCTGATTAATGAGTTTCATGTGGCATTTTAAGCCGCTCTCGTCAGAAGTCCAGCAGTAAGATCATTTGGGTGACCCCACTACCCCTGCTTTACATATGAATAAGAAGCTTATCATGTGTGGCATTGCAGGCTGGGGACGGTCAAAGGCAGGTGTATGAGTAGGGGCAGCATGGCACTGCTCAGTAGTATGATTTCTTTTTTAATTTCACATCCTCCGTTGTTGATGCCAGGGCTGGAGCCCGACTTTAAAGCACCAGGGTCCTCCATCGCAAGCTTTGAGCTCATTACTAAAAGCCCCTGAAAAATACCTGCAGCATGCATAATGTATGGCAGTTGGGGGTCTCTCACGTAGCACTAGAGTGCGTAAAGTTTAATAACAGGGAACTGCCCGGCATCAGTGATGCATGCACTGACAGTCTGGCTTGCCAATTCACGCTGAAAAAAGAAACACATCCCTTCTTTGAGAAGTATCACTTTAACCCTTCAACAGTATGTTCACAGTAAGGAAAAGCATGAAAACAGCACAGAGCTCTTGATACACAAGAGTGAAATTATGATGTGAACATATTTAAGGGCCTGAGTATGGTTGTGTCACAGGAAGGCCCCGAAGATTGAAGACAAACACATCTAAGTTCCCCTGTGCCATATGGGCATTTGTGTTTTTGTAAGACACACAAACCTACTATTATACCTCAAGTATTATCTAGTTGCACCTGAATTCCCTGCAGCCTATCCACATGCATAATAAATCCGGGAAATGTCAGCTGTGAGGCCTGAGGGAGAAACGTGCCATTTGTTTAAGCTCTAGCTGGTGATACAGCCTTGTGCCATTGATGTTTGCATAGAAGTGAATGAATAAAGAATGCCGGCACTTGCATGTCAATCAGGTCTTTACAGGACCCTGAACATGGTGAGCCTTAAGCCAACATATGTTGCTGATATACAATAAACCACCAAAAATAAATAATGCAAATGGCTATTCTTTTATTTTTGATCGATGCTTCTGCCATCATCTCAACTTCCTCGCGTGCTTATTCAGACGTCTGTCAAATCAACATGTCACAGTAGAAAGTGATTAGCAATTTCATTAACGGGAGCAATTAGGCAGAAGAAACCACACTAACATATCATCACCAAGATGTCCACGTGCAAAAGAGCAAGTAGTCGGAATATCAATCTGCTTTGAAATGTGTGCAGAAGCTCGCTAGCATGTTTAAGAGGACAGTTTTTGTTGTTGTTGTTTTAATAGACTTTCTGCTTAGCTTCTGACGGCATATTGAAAGACTACCTCGGAGCTTTTCCTCTCTGTCCGACTGACTGACTGTGGGTTTTTGGTTGCTGACTCCTGGAGGCCCAGAAGTTTCCACTGGCTTGTTTTTCATTCCCACAATCCCTTTCCCTGCTAGCCAAATCACTGAGCTATGACTACAGGCCTGGTTGGGAGTCCTTATCTGCTATCATTACAGATGCATTTATTCCATTGCCTCAGGTGCTTGTGGGTATGTGTGTGTGTGTGTGTGTGTGCGCGCGTGTGCGCTTATGTGCTCTCAGATGCCTTTTCCTTGTTTGCATGTGTGCACATGGTTGATGTATGTGTGTGAAAATAGAGGAGGAGCAAAATAGATGAAGGGGGTATAAATGTTTGTGTGTGTACCGTGTGGGCGACTTCAGGGGGGGTCCTGTGTGTGGACGTGGATAAGGCTTTGTGTGTTTCTGTGCATCTGCCTGTGATTTGTGTCTATTCTCCAAGGTTAACACACTCCTCCCACACTAGGCTGATCTAAATAGAGACAGAGCAGGGTAAATGGGGATCAGAAGTCAAGCGCTGGCAACCATGCTAAATTATCAGCGGAAATCAACGCTGTCCTCATTAATTACACAAAAGGCCGTTAGTCATTTCCACCCTCCCCCAGTAGCCCGCCCTCCCAACGCCTCTCAAACTAACTGATGCTTCTCCGGTGACTTCTCTCATTTTGCACACACATACGGCATACCCACAAATTTCCGCATATTTTAATCTGCCGCACATACGCATAGACGCGAAAACAGAACAAGGGCATGGATGAAAGGAGAATCTGTCTTTGCCGCTGACATTGAAACAGAGCAACCAAAAGATAATGTAGTCTGCAAGTCACCTTGAGTCCTCTCCCCCCTTTCATTACAGCTTGCGTCTTTCACTAAAGGTAGCCGTGTTGTTGTTCTCTTCCCAACAATCGCCTCAATAATTTATGACAATGAAACTAAGAGAGGTGCGCTGTGCATATGACTGTTGATAAGGCACAAAGTGTCTTCATTCACCATGATGAAGAGCCGCGACAGTGTTTTAAAGGGGATGCACGTTTGCCTTTTGTGAAAAATAAAAACACACAGCAACTCGCTTTGTTGATCGGAATGCTTCTTTTGAATTTCACAGTAACAGTTTGAGGCTTAATAAAGTGAAAAACAAAAGCATTTATTCTCATAAGTTTGTATGTGGTTTGTTGCTGCAGATGCTATCATGTGTTGGCTGAATGGCGATCAGCGTGGCACATAAAGTATTTTCCAGTTTGGCACTCTGTGAAATACACTTATTTGCTTTGTTTTTATCACAAGAATAAGACGTCCGATACTGCCGTCTAGGCTTTGCGCTAAGAGTGACGCTCAGGCCAGCATGCAGTTAGCTTTGCATAAACAGTGGAGTGAAACAGCCACTTTTTCATTTATTCAGAGTTTCAGAATAGGCCTACAGGTGACTCTACAACTCACTAGTCAACACATTGCAGTTTGTTTTTAATCCGCACACAAACAGAATGTCAAGTCGTGCTTTCACAAGGATTTACTGTTTCTTGCCTTGTAGGAATTGTGTTGTTGCTATGAGCCAAGCAAACATCAGAGGCTCAGGGAAGTCACTGCACCTCTGGCTGCTGGTTGCCAAGATATATTTACAGCTTTTAACACGCTACAAACACCTAAATGGTTCTTCTTGCATTTCACTTTGTGTACAGTGTGAGCTAACAGCAATCCACAAGTGCTGGTAGCAGCAGACTTTTTTGTGTGTGCGTTAGACAGAGTCAGGTGAACTATTTCCAATCACGTCAAGTTTTTACAATAAGTATTTTAGAACAGACTATAAAATAAACTTTACTTACATAAAGGTTGGAATTAAGAATTCAGTCCTGCTCCTTTAAACATGTCATTTCCTTATTTAAAATCAGCCCACAGTTATCGTTTCACTGTACTTCATGTCACACATGTTGAACCTGGAGCCACAAACTTGAATGCAAGATGCAGAGCAGGCTGGTTGTGCCTAAACATAATTCAACTGCATGCTGATTTCTCTGTTCGGTGGAGTTAGTTGGGGTCTTAAAGAAAGCCATTCATTATTTCCCAGAGGAGGTGGATTACTCGTCAACGGGTGCTGTTTGACATTTACCGTATGCATTTCATTATTGGAACTGACCTGGAAATTAACGGCAGCTTCCCGGAGCCTCGGCTCCAACCCCCCCCCATGTGCAACTCGTCAAAGCGCTGACCCTCTCCCCATCTCGTTCCTGACCTTTCAGTACTGCATTATTTAACGCACACAAATCCCAAACAGACCGCCACTGAATGCTAGAAAAAAGTATTGACAGAGACATATGGGTGCTCTTGGATAACATGCATAATTGAGAGATGGGAAAACAGGTTATATCCCTGGCTGCGATGTGTGTGAGTCAAAGACACCGACCTTGGTCCTCTGTGCCCACGGCTATGGGAGTAGACCTCTGTTTGAATGCCTACTGCTAATTATTCAATACTGTCGAACAGTGCACTGAAAAAGTGCTGTGCACTGACCACGTTTTAACTTGGAGGAATTCAACATGTGTTCTGCCTCTTCGCGCACAGAGAAAAAAAAGTCTGCATATTATCCTACTTTTCAAATCTTACAGTTTATATTTAAATACATTTTGTTTCATAACTGTCTTTCTCACGTTCATAAATGTGTAGTTTTAAAAGCACTCTGTCCTAAAGCAAAGGGCAGTTTCCTCTCGGCGGCAGCATTCGGATGACTATCTGAAAATTGTCACAAGGGGTCCAAAAAAAAGTGATTTAATAATTAACAAGAGTTTACAAGAAAACCAAAGAAAATAAATGATAGCGTGGTGGAGGAGGACAATGAGTCGACATTAACAATCAGGTCTGCCAGTGAATAACGAGCTCGCCCCCAAGATTTTAATTAGCAGCCCGCTGGACGGCACAGTGATTAATGAACACTATTTGATTTCAGCGTTGCTCTGAATTAATAACAAATTGACATTTAATGAAAATTACTTACTGCAATTGGAATTAAAGTGGTTTCTTGCCCCTTTATGCGCATCAGAATAATAACAAATACAAATGTTGTTATCCCCAATTGATCATAAACACGCTAAAAGAGATATCAAAAGTGATGGGATTGAATTATGGCAGGATTTTGCAAACAGCATTAACAGCCCCAATTATATTTTCATAGCCTTCACTCAACTGTTTATGAACATCTTCCATCATTTTGTGTCTCAACTGAGAGCGTTTTACGGGGGTGATAACAAGAAACCAACAGATTAAGACCTCAGACTGCTTCAACTAAAGTACCTATCAGATCATCTGAGAGTGTCTAAGCTGCCCTTTTCAAAAAGAAAGTCACAAATTTAACAGTTACACCCCACTGTGCACAGTCAAATCTGGAGGGTGCAGCTTCTATCACCACATCAAGTGCAGCCTTGTGGAAGTGCAATCCAAAGAGCCATTCAAATATGTGAAGGTTCATTTCTGTTTACATGATTAATTGCTTGAGAGTCTAAAAGTAGCTACTGTAAACATTGTCCGTCGGTTTCTGACATCTCAAGATTAGTATTTGTGCTGTTGCCATCTTGATTTCAAAATCACAAACCATTTGTCAGTGACCATATGGATAATCCTCCTTTTTGAAACGTGGTATGATCAATATTTATAAAAAAGACTAAATTTTTTTTTAATACTAAATGACCCAAAACGAGTTACTAAGACCATAAACTCACCAGGAAGGTGTTTATGGAGGCCAAATAAGAACGCTGTTTTCTCACAGACCTCTACAGGACAAAAAGTCCTTTTTGCAACCACAGCAATCGTCATCCGGCGGCCTTCAGTCTTCTGTGCTGTGCTGGCTTCACTTTTTTTTTTTTTTATCCAGAAGCTATGGCCATGTTTTATATTGCAGATGACTGAGAAAGCAAAACATCCCAAATACTATACAATTTAGTAAAACTTTGTCATAACTTGTAAATTGTAAATTGATAGCTAATTAAGGTTTACTAAATAGTTATCCTTTAACATTTAAAGTAAATTATCATAAATAAATTTTCCATCCATTCGCTTCCGCTTATCCTTTTCAGGGTCGCGGGGGGGGGGGGGGGGGGGGGGGGGTGTGTGCCTGCCCGCGGGGGGGGGGGGGGGGGGGGGGCGGGCGCCTATCCCAGCTGACATAGGGCGAGAGGCGGGGTACACCCGGGACAGGTCGCCAGTCTGTCGCAGGGCCAACACAGATAGACAGACAACCATTCACGCTCACATTCATACCTATGCCAATTAACCTAAAACCAGTAAGTGCATGTCTTTGTAGTGTGGGAGGAAACCGGAGTACCCGGGGGAAACCCACGCAGACACGGGGAGAACATGCAAACTCCACACAGTGAGAGAGGCCAGGGCCAAGGTGTAATCGAACCCGGGCCTTCCAGATGGTATTCAAACTGCGAGACACCAGTGCTAACCACCGCGCT
>VUQK01018643.1:27056-42634 GCA_015106715.1 Bujurquina vittata | reverse complement strand
TTGTCTTCTATATGGAAAAGGTGAGTAGCAGTAGCGGTAAGGTGCATCTGGATGTTTGAATGCTAGTCTTGAGTATAAATATAGTGCGTGCATATATATATATATATATATATACACACACACACACACACACACATACATACATACATATATATATATATATATATATATATATATATGCACGCACTATATTTATACTCGAGACTAGCATTCAAACATCCAGATGCACCTTACCGCTACTGCTACTCACCTTTTCCATATAAAAGACATAAAATCCATACTCATCTCCTATATATCGCAGCTTGATCACAATATCTAAACTATCCAAACTGGTGATTTGTAAATGGAAACGCTGCTTTGGTATCAGACGTTAAACACAAGGAGAAGTTGCTCACCACTGTCTCCATCTTAGTTCTCCTTTGACTCATGCTGACGTTTGTGGATTGCCACAAAACACGAAATACATTTGTAGCCGATGGCAACAAATGCTTGTTTTCTGTGTTACATCAGTTTTGTACTGGCTAAATGGTCAAACAAAGCTTGCAGTAGCAACAACATGAAGTAATGGTTTTCTGTCTTTCACAGTGCTGTAGAGGGATTTTTTTGGCCCTCTTCTTGCTTCAGTTCATTGAGGTTTGTGGACTTTCATTTATGCACAGCTCCAGGAGGAACCCAAGACCCACCTCCCCAGCATAGGGTCTGACAATGGGTCTGAGGATGCTGTTGCCGAACAGCATCCTCCATTGATATGACTCCCCAGATCATCACTGACCGACCACCAAACCAGTCATGCTGAACAATGTTACAGACAGCATCAAATTCTCCACGGCTCTCCAGACCCTTTCACATCTGTCACATATGCTCAGGCTGAACCTGCTTTTATCTGTGAAAAGCATGGTGCGCCAATGGTGGACCTGACAATTCTGGTATTTTATGGCAAATGCCAATTGCCAGGGTGCCGGGCAGTGAACACAGCACCCACTAGAGGATGTCAGGCCCTCAGGACACCCTCATGAAGTCTGTTTCTGATTGTTTGGTCAGAGACATTCAGACCAGTGTCTGCTGTAGGTCATATTGTAGCTCTGGTACTGCTCATCCTGTTCCTCCTTGCACAAAGGAGCAGATACCGTCCTGCTGATGTGTTAAAGACCTTCTACAAACCTGTCCAGCTTTTCTAGAATAACTCTCTCTCTCCTGGAATCTCCTCCGTGATTTTGGGAGACACAGCAAACCTTCTGGCGATGGCAATGTCTTGATGTGCCATTCTGGAGAAGTTGGTCTACCTTTGCAACCTCTGTAGGGTCCAGATGCAAAACTAGTGAAAAAAAAAGTCAGAAAAGATGAAGACGGAAAAATGTCCGTGGCCTCCACCTGTAAAACCATTCCTGTTTTGTGGGTTGTCTCATTGTTGCCCCTCTATTAACTGTTGTTAATTTCATTAACACCAAAGCAGCTGAAACTAATTAACAACCCCTCTGCTACTAAACTGACCAGATCAATATCCCAGAAGTTTAACAGACTATGGTCTGATTTAAAAAGTGTTCTTTTAATTTAAAAAAAACCGTAATAATTGAGCGGTTTATTCCCTGATCTCTCGCGCTCTCACTCTCACTTTCTCTCTCACACACACCCACACACACACGCACGCGCGCGCACACACACACACACACCCACACACACACACCCACACACACACAAACTATAATTCCTGCTCTTTTAAACAAACAGACGCCCTTGCACTCTGCGTCATATCCACAGTGACAACATTGCTTTCCAGGAGCTTTAGTCCTGAAGGAATGCTTAGTTTGGCAACTCTTTGCCACCCTAAAACTAACATGTCAAAGTAGCCTGGTCCATTTCTGATTCAGTACACTTTTAAGGGGTTAAAAAATAATTGTTTTCAATAACAGTGCTTTCTGTCTCTCTGCTTTCTGTTTCCTTTTGTCAGGAAAGCAACTTTGGAAAAAAATACACAGATGACCACCGAGGACTAGCTTTCGCACTGAAAATATTTTTGCTTGTTTCTGCATCAGCCACATTTATATAGGAGCCTATTTGGCTGCATATTCAGACACTGCCAGACACTGGAAGGGAGAGGAAGAGGACAACATGGACTCAGTGAGAGAGTCAGAGCAAACAGATGAGTCACTTATGAGTGACAGATGATGCAGCAGTGTCTGGAATAGATTCCTCTAACAGACCATGGAGCTAATTGGACCAAGAGAACGGGAGAAAGCGTTGTATTCACAAGCGTCTGCCTTTTATTTTTTATTTTGCCAGTGACAAAACAGTCTCGGGCAGTTGGGAAGCAATGACCTAATTCAAATTAAATGACCTCACGCTGATAAGTAGCACGCCTCCTCACTGGGTGATGGAACATAATCACAAATCAGATATCATTAAGGCCAGAGTGTGTGAGGTTACATGATATGTCTGTGGGTTTAACCAGGAGGGGTAAGTTTTGATGCTACATGCAGTGATGTTACGGCGCGGGCTACTGTTATGGGTGTCCCGTGTGGGGGGGCTTCTGGTGCTCCTCTGCTGCTCCCTTTCTCTCCTCTATGTGATGAGGTGCAGCCCACCATATTCTAATGACCCTCCACTGAGTCATGTATTACCCCATGCTGGATCTAATCACCCCAACCTAGGTGGCACAAGGCCGGAAACTGGAGCGGGAGCTGTTGGGGCAGGAGGAGCTGGAGCTGGGCCTGCACATAGTGGTGGTCCTCCAAGTGTCCATTCTTACCAGGTGCTCCTCCAAGAGCGTGAGGAGCAGCACCGCCTCCACATCTCCTCCTTGAAGAAACAGATAGCTCAGTTGAAAGAGGCATTGCAGGAGCGCAGCCAGCAGCTGAAAGGAGTACAGGAAAGCCTGAAAAGGGTCAATGAAGGCCCAGCAGAGGGGCAGGAAGGAGGCGGCGGATCACAAGGAGGTGTTGTTGGAGAAGCTCAGGGAGCCAAGAGCCAGCAGGCAGACCTACAGGAGTTCCTGAGGGCCCAGCTGTCAAAGGCTGAGGTGACTGCTGGTATCAGGTTGCCCAGCGAGTATGCTGTTGTGCCGTTCGAGAGCTTCACCCTGCAGAGGGTATACCAGCTGGAGATGGGGCTGACACGTCATCCTGAGGAGAAGCCTGTGAGAAAGGACAAACGAGAGGAGCTAGGGGAAGTGCTAGAGATGGCCCTGCACAGCCTCAACACGCCTTCATCCGAGCAGGACCGCAGGAGTGCAGCGGAAAAGACCCAAACTACCAAAGTCTACACTCCTACTGACTTCATAGAAGGTGAGAACACGTTAAACATGAACCCTGTCTCCTGAAACGTGTGTTTATCTGCAACAAATTTATAAAAAGCAACTATGCTATCAAGTTAACAGGATGCCTTCTAGATTATTTTTGACATGTTTATGTCACATGATGTTTAAGAGCACAATCTTAAACATGTCATTATCACCTAAAGTTAACCATATGTGAGATTCAGGATAGGAACTCTTAGTGTTTCATTGTAAACCAAAACACTACCCCTAAATCCAGATGGGTGGTGACCAGGTGGGTGCTAAGAGGTCCTGCCCCACCATGTGCCTGTAAACATAATCAGAGAAATTGTTATAACTTTTGCATAAAGACTGCAGTAAATGTAAATGTTCAAAATAAATGTAAAACAACATGTTGGCAGAAGGCTCTTTTTCTGCCCTCTTCCTTTGAGCTGACTCAGCCCCCAGTCACACAGGCCTAGATGCGCTTGCGTGACTGGTACTTTTGATGAGTGGTTGCTGGTAGTCCCTAGCATGTAACTGGTTGTAAAGAGATGTATGGTGCTGCACCAAAACCCTCCTTGCGATTGCTTGGGTCACTTGCAGGTTACAGTGGTAGCCTTTAGTTTGTGTAGAAGATGCTGACCGTTCGCCTTCAAAGTAAAAGTTGCGCCTTTTGAACAGTGTTGGTTGAAGGTGTAATGCACAACTTTTAGTTTTCGAGTGAACGTCTGATTTGTGTTGCACTTCTTCAGATTTCAGTATGGCTCGGAGAGTAAATGGCACATGTGTGCAGACACGTTGGTGTGTTCTGTGCAAAGTACAGCGTGACCAAGGTAGTCACAAGGAGGTTTCTGTTGCAGCACCATCTTTGCAGCCAGCAACCACCCACCAACTGGTGGAGAATATACACTTTTCCCAGGTGGCTGGAGGTCCCTGAGGGGTCTCTAAGCCTGTGTGACTGAACTAAATTGAACTAAGCATGCCACAGCCGGGCAAGAAGTTTGGAGGTGCAAAAGTGCATCGCTGTAAAGGAAAGCGTTACACTGGACTTGTCACGCAAGATAACATGAGGGCATCAACACAATAATTATCCTATTTTTTTTAATTATTATTGTGTCATTATAATTGTTGGAAGCCAAAATTATATTTGAATGTGTTAAATTTCCCTGTCACTATAAAATAATATAATAAAGTGTAAACTAATATAAAATGGAAATCATTGAAGAAGTGCATGTACCTAAAGATACACTTGGTTTCATTCCACTACTGATTTCACTCTCTGCGTCTGTGTTGTAACTAACAGTTAAACACATTAAATAAATAAATGTGTCTTTCTTCATGACATGGCTGTAAATCTGTGCTCCGCTAACCTTACCCCATTTGTATTATTGTCAACAGCTTTTCTGCATCCGAACACAAGGTTCTGCTGTCTTCTGCTATCTCGCGTTACCTTTATCTTTTTTTAAACATGAATCCCTGGAAGGTCAGAAATGTACGAGCGTGTTTGTGTAAGCCGACTACAGTCAGATATCCTCTCAGTTTGTTCATTTGCAGCTATGATCGTAACCTCAGGAAATGAGCACAGCTGCTGCTCAATCACAGTGGAGTATCTCTTCAAACAGTATTTTACTGTGTGTGCCTGCTCTTTGAAGGTCACCATCTTCACTGTGAGAGTGGGTGGAGGTTTTACAGAGATTGATAGGGGGCACCTGGCTCGGGAGAAACGAACCGTAGGTCACTATGTGGAGCTTCTCGCGTTTGTATTAGCTTGTGTGTGGTCCTGTGCAATCTAGGGCTGTTTATGTGGTTGTGATTATAATGGATGTGCATGCATTTGAGCATCTGCGTGTGTTCACACAAATGGCCGCTACATTTCCTTAAGTAGACAGCAGAAGATTGCTGGGGGTTGTTTGTTTGTTTGTGTTAATGAAATGGTGATTCTCTTCTAAACATATTTTGTGCTTAATTCTCCTTAATGGACTTGAACATTGATTTTAAGCAGTTCTTGAACAAACAGCGGAAGCCAGTCTCCAACCAGTCAGACAAATGAAAGCCAGTCTGGATGAGCAGACTGACAAAAGCATCTTCAGAGACTTTCAGGGCTGCATTAGCAATCTAGTGAGCTGAAACTGTACACAAACACTGGAGGTATGCTAAATGAACTTGCCAGCAACTCAGTTGTGACCTCAGAAAGAGGCAGAGAAGCTCAGTTAGACAAAAAAGAGAGACAGGAAGCAGCAGCACTTAGTCTAAATAGCTTAACATATTTACTACATGAAAGATTATGGTGTCCCTCTGGGAAATGAGGCCTTGCCTCACAGGAAGCAGGCCAATTTAACAGGAAGGCCCTAATTCAAGCTGCTATCAAGCTAAATCTTTCCCCACAGAAATCTCTCTGTTCCCTCCTTCTTCTTTTTTATGTCAGTGGCCTTTTGACTCTCTTCCATCTGTCAGCGCTGTCTGTCTCCTTTCCAGCAATGTGGGGGTTTTATTTGCATCCCATTTCCATTTCTTCTCTTTCCTCACCAGCCTCATGGGGCAAGTTTGAAACCAATAATCAGTTAGTAATTTCAGAGTAATTGGAAAACAACCTCTCTACGGGGGAAACAAGCTGACGTAAGGCCTCCAACAAGATAACTGATTGCGGCCGTGGACAGTGTTTATGGTTTATGTGGCCTCATTTGCCCTCTGTTTTTTCACATAAATAGGTCCAGCAAAAAAAAGTGATGACAGATGCACAAAGAAATAAGGATGATACTTTATACATTCTATTTTGATTTTTAAAAACTAGAGGTGGAAAAATATTTTCCTTGGCACTTAGAAACACAGAACTGTCATGAGGTTTCATTAAGAAACGCAAAGTCACTGCAACAAAATAAAACACAGTGAACTCCAAGCCCCCGAAACTAAAATCTGCCTTTGAATATGAAATTTAATATACAACATACAGCACGTTTCCATTTACAAGAAATAAATATCTCTAATAGTCACCTCATTTACCTGCAGTTGCTAGAAGCTCGAATTATTAGCAGTTAAAGAGACTTGCACTATTTTTTCACTTTAAAGTAAAGCTGACATTAGAAGAGCAGTAGCACTGTTTAACCTGAGGGGTGAATATAGAGCTCCAGCCATTTCCTGTTAGCCTGGCACCGGGAGCAGATGGAAACAGCTAGCCTGGCTAATCAAGACAGAAACAAAAAGGATTTTAAGAGGGCTTTATGGATTTTACAACTTGTCTTTATGTGTGGATTAAGTAAGACAAATGTATGTTAAATGATTCTTAAGAATAATCAAGTTTTTTTTGTCAAAGTAAATCTGCAACACTCAAAATGATTTAACCGAACCCCAAGGTGACCTCCTAATCTTTAATTTAGATCAGTCCAATCCAGGCTTTTAATTTTTGATTAATACCAGAATCACTCTCACTGTTCTCTATTCTCTTGTTTACCCAAATCTACACTTGCTGGCCACTTCATTAGTTAAAACTTGTTAGTACTGGGTTGGGCTCCTTTTGCCTTCAGAACAGGCTTAATTCTTTTCAACATGGTGCTGGAAACATTTGGACATCCATGATGCAAAACGTCTGTTCCACCACATCCCAGAGATGTTCTACTGGATTGAGATCTGGTGCCCATGGAGGCCATTCGAGTGCAGTGAACTCATTGTCATTGTGTTATTGTGTTATTCTGCTGGAAGCAACCATCAGAAGATGGGCACACTGTGGTCATAAAGGGATGGGCATGGTCAGCCGCAACATTCAGGTAGGCTGTGTTGTTGAAATGACACTCAGCTGGTACTAAGGGGCCCAAAGTGTGCCAAGAAAACAGCCATGTCACCGCAGAAAGTGAGACTCATCAAACCAGGCAGTGTTTTCCAGTCTTGTCCAATTTTGGTGAATCTGTGCAAATTTTAGCCTCAATTTCCTGTTCTTGGCTGACAGGAGTGACACCCGGTGTGGTCTTCTGCTGCTGTAGCCCATCTGCTTTGAGGTTAAATGTGACCTCGGGCATCAACAAGGCATTTTCGCCCTGTGAACTGATGCTCACTGGATAGTTTTACTTTTTTTTCAACTATGTAAACCCTAGAGAAGGTTGTGTAGGTAAATATCCAAGTACATCAGCAGTTTCTGAAATACTGAGAGCAGCCTGTCTAGCATCAACAACCATCCCAAGTGCAAAGTCTCCACATTGACCATGTAAACACTCCTGAACACACTTCAGTTGCTGCCATGTGATTAGTTGTTTAGAGTGTATAGTGGACAAAGATGCTAAAAATGCATAGTGATAGCCTTGATTACTTCTTGGCAGTCTTATACAGTGTTGCAAGAAGAAACAAAAATGGTTACTGTATTCAGTCTATGCGCTCATGATTTCATGCTCCACATCTCACCCATCAGGTATCACTCGTACAGAGAGGGACAAAGGTACGTTATACGAGCTGACCTTCAGAGGGGAGTCAAGCAATGAGTTCAGACGCCTGCTCCTCTTCCGGCCCTTTGGACCACTCCTGAAGGTGAAGAGCGAGAGGGTGGACACAACCGACGTGCTCATCAACATCATTGTCCCACTGTCCAGACGCACGGACAAGTTCAAGCAGTTCATGCACAACTTCAGGTGAGCTGAGGCTTTTAACCCCAAAGTCGGATGATCAACGTGACAAACGGACGCACCGCTATAAATTATTCATCACATGTTATTAATTCAGAAAAATGTGATACCAAGTGTTATTCAAACCCAGTTTCAAATTTTAATTAAGGAGCAAGCAGACAGAGACAGGCGCTGAGGAGATTAGAGGGAAGAAAATTAACATCAGAGAGATTTTATTTTTAATTTTTTAATTTTTGGAAAGGAACATGTAATTAACATTTTGAAGCTGCATGTGTTGTCTTATCATTTTGGTGCTGGTAGGCGTAATCAGAATGTAAACAAATCTGAGAGATTTAAATGACTCAGACCACAACATGAATATAGATGTTCTTGCAGATCACAGCCATTTTTGTCACCTCATTACCATAGGGAATCTATTTTCATACACATTTTCAAAGCATAATACTAATATCTCAGATGTACTACACTGTGGATTCCACCACAAGTACATCATAGCGGGTGTATGCATAAGATAAAATCAAGAGACTTTTAGAAAAAGAAGTAGCAGGAGGCTGAGGGTTAATGGAGTTTTCTGAAATTGAAAATACAATGAGTAATTTCTGTCATTCTTGTTATAATTCACAGTCACAGCTGTCAAAACTAATCACCTGAGAGCAAAACATGCTTGGTTCAGCCCTGCAGTCCATCACCATCAGCTGGGGAAATGTCTCCCTTAATGTCTGTGACTTATTGTGCTGCTACTGCTGCTTATCACAGCTATTTTTACATGGTAAATCCTGCTTTAGTAGCAGTGTTGCAGCCCATTAAAATGCCCCCCTGGCAGGCCAGCAGTAGTTGATATACAGCACAGCAAGAAGTGTACTTACTTGAAAGACTTGGCGAGTCGCTGAGTAAACACTTTGCCCTCATCTATAATAAAAGTGCACAAAGAAAGAAGCGCGTGTGCGTGCATGCGTGTGACTGTTTAGAGACGATAACATTGAGTAAATTCATGTTTATTATGAGTTACTTTTGTCCACAGTTCGATTTGAAAATAGAATGTTTGGATGCTGTAAGATAAGATTATAGAGATAAAATGTGAAGTCACACTGGACATGTTTGTGCGCCAGCAGTGCGGATTTTCAAATGAATTTCTTGCTTTTACACCATCAAATGGTTAACAGATGGGGTTTTTCTGCTCTGTAGCCCCAGCACCAAACTAGAATGTCTCATCAGATCCCAGCAAATAATCAATTTATTCCAATTTGCTTCTTATAATACAAAAATTTAGAGAGTCTCTTATGCAGCAGCTTTTATAAATGCAGCAAAAATGATGGCTCAGTGTCCCCTGCACATCAATTTCAAGCATTTTTGGCCTCATGTGAGTGCTATGATTTCCCCCTTAACATTTCTCTGGGGAAGATGTTGACAAACTGTGTGCACATCTGTGCATATGCACGCGAACCTCATGGGAGAGGTGAATTATCTGCTGCGTATGTGTGTGTAATAGGTTTGACACATCTCCATCAAAGAGCCTTCAGGCATCTCCACCTGGTGTCTCTTTTACTCCCACCTGGCATCTGTTTTATTCACATAAGAGCTCCCTGTGTCTTCACACTGAGTCAAAATGGGGAAAGCCTGGAGTAATGATGAAAATGAAGAGGGTTTTTTTCATTTTAGAATGACTTATCAGAAAATAGTGAAAGCTTAAGCTCCAAGATCCACCCATTTTACACAAAGAAATGTAACTTTATGAAGCAGAAATGGGAAAATACTTTTTTGATGAGTTATACAGTTAATTAGAGCTGTTGTGTTTTAGCACCACACAGATGATTCCTCCAACAAAAGCTGTATTTTTAGAACCCAACATGTTTTCTTCCTTCCTGTACTCTCCCTCTCCCCTCCTCACACGCTTTCATCCATGATTTCGCTTCCTTTGCGTGTTTGTGTTTATGCACAGGGAAGTCTGCGTGCGTCAGGACGGCCGGGTCCATCTGACTGTGGTGTATTTTGGGAAAGAGCAGATGAGCGAAGTCCGCAGCACTCTGGAGAACACATCCAGGTGGGTCGGAAGCGCAGCCAAGATCAGATCTTTGAATTAGAGGCCTAATGCAGAATATGGAATGCAATTTACGTAATGAAGCGAAAGCAGTCCCGGTTGTGCACCCTCTTTTGGAAACAGATGCCATTGAAATATCAGCACTGTTTCGACTTCTACACTATAAACATCGCATTTTTTAACCTGCCTTTCACTGATGGCACACAGAGTGCACACACCTCCTGGCTCGCCATTCTGTCTGATAAATAATAGAGCAGTGTGCCACCCATGCTGGGGAGCTAAGAGCTACCAGCCAGCACAGATAAATTACAACAAGCCTGTGATCACGCTGCCCTCTCACATGGACACCCACATCTCCAGAGAGGATCGCTGTCGGCTGATCGGGAGTCAGATCTGCAATGCAACAGATTCCCCGAGGGGGGTTGCTATGGTGACACTTGTCGATTCCCCAGCCTCGAAGGTTTTTGTGCGGCCTTGAATCAGTCGGACTATCACCGGGATCACACAGCGTCTCTTTGTCTTGCTGTGTTGAGAGGAAACCGTGGAGATATTAAAAAAAAAGGTTGCATTGCACGGTCGTAAAGAGAAGTGTCACATCAAGTGCAAAGAAGGCAAATTTAGAACCTGTAACTGCGGAAAGGCACACACAAAAAGGACACAACTACCCAGAAACCTTATGGTTAGTTAGTGCAGGAGCACTTGTAAATGAGTGACAGTGAAGGGTTGTACTGAAGGTGCAGCCTGTGAAACTACTTCACCGAATAAACTGGATTGTCCAGTAGTTTGAACTTCTGTCTTTCAAACTCTTCTGCATTCCTAAGCTATGTAAAAACATCTGTGTGTGAATCGCTGGCTGTAATCAAGGCTCCACTCCTCTTTCCCTTTATCTAACATTCAGGCTGTGGTTGAAATGAATAAGAATTATCACAGCTTGTTTTTCTGTTATCTGGCGTCTGACACAGACAGACTGTGCATAGATACAGTCGCATCCTGCTCTTTAGCTCGCAGGGGGAGGTACATGGGCGTCTGTATATGTAGCTGCAGTAAGGATTTCTTTTTAGGAGTTAGTCTATAAATGCCAGGAATACTGACATTATTGCATCCCAGATCTAATCTAACACTTAGATCTAAGTGTTGTCACCCATTTATCAATGGACTGGTGCAGGAAATTAGTTTTGGCTATATAATAGATTGGACAGTTTTTCTGTACAGAAAAAAGTTTGAATTAACTACTGCGTGCCCGTGCTGCAGTACTGTTTGTGCTGTTAGCAAGCTGATCACACTGAGAAAAGTAAAAAAATAGAGGTGGTAGATGCTGTTTATATAAATAAATAAATAAACATAGGAGTCATTGTGTACTTGAATAAAGCAAAATGGATTTACATCTGATCTGTGTATAATTAAGCGACCGCATCAACCACCCATTGTCTAAACAAGCGTACTGCTTCCATCCATCCATCTATTTTCTTCCACTTATCCGGGGCCGAGTCACGGGGGCAGCAGCCTAAACAGAGAAGCCCAGACCTCCCTCTCCCCAGCCACATCCTCAAGCTCATCTGGGGGGGGGGGACACCCGGGCGTTCCCACACCAGCTGAATCTCTCCAGTGTGTCCTGGGTCTGCCCCGGGCCTCCTCCCAATAAGACGTGCCCGGAACACCTCACCCAAGAGGCGCCCAGGAGGCACCCCAGTCAGATGCCTGAACCACATCAACTGGCTCCGGTTGTGTGTGTGTGTGTCTCTGAAAGTGTTCACACAAAGCAATCACACGCACATGCCTTCCAGCAAGTCAATATCTGTTTGCAGCATGTTGGCATCATTGGGGACTGATAATATTCTGAATTTCCAGCGAATTAAATTTGCCTCTATAACCAGGTTTAGTTTGTCACAAATACCCTTTAGCTGTTTGCCCCCCCCAACCCCGCCCCCTTTAAAATCACATTGCAATTACACTCATTACTTTTAAAAAGCACAGTGTCTCTGCTCAAATGTATTTGGAAAGCATCTGCATGACTATCCACAGCAAATATAAACTACTTGAGGCAAATTTCCCAGGAGCCTAACAAGATCTAAATTGTCCTTGATCTCAGGCAGCTTTCCAACCCTTATCAACCCCTCTACAGGGTTTAAATTATTTCTTTTTTTTACTGCAGGTGATCATTATTTGAGGGTGTATATATATTAAAAACTGATATAAGGAGAGTATATGCTATTGAAAGTAATGTTCAGGGCCTTATTCTTCAGGCTTTCTTCCAGACACCAGGGGTGTGTTTTAAAAATAAAGAGAATCAGCTGCTTTCAAATATGGTTCTTACACATACACACTTCAAAGCCTAAACTCAGACTCAAACCAACAGGGGGCTTGTACGTTTCTGAGTCTTACATGTTAGAAAATAATGATTCTACACAACATGAGTGGAGCAGAAACCACCAGAGATGGAGAGGGAGGCAGACTGTGTCTAAAAGATGGAGAAGAATGAGTGATCTGTTCTGTGGAGATACTAGTCGATACATATGAATAATTACTATGTTTCAGATGCAGAGGGAAAAAAAGAGAGGGGGAGGAAGTTAGAGGAGAGGTGTAAAGATAAGATGGGAGAGCTGAACTAACTCGAACAAACCACAGATTTTCCGAGGATGGAAAAAGGGTGTCAGCAAGGATTATGTAGGAAATTGGACAAAGATAAAAGGGACCAGAATTTTGGAGAGACAAAGCATCAAAGGATGAGATCACTCTTTGCTCTTCATCTTGTATCAACTTGCCTTTCAATGCGGCGTTACTTTAATGCAGCGAAGGGTTAACGATCTCTGAAAACCCTGCTGGCAGCTCACAGGAAGCAACAAGATAAAGTTGAGCAGAAGTTGGAAGAAGATTATAAGTGTATGAAATAATATCCAAATCACTGATGAGTTTGAAAGCTGTCCAGTTTTCATTATGAAGAGATCTTATGCCTCTAATATGGATCTATTCTGAAAATTACTTACCGTTATTAACTTCTGTAGGTGTCTTGCCTAAGGGCTCAGCCAGACAGCAATCACGAGTCTACATTTTTTATGGTTTGCACTTACCCCTCCATTACATGCATGGACTGCTGATTCCCCAGCTCGCCATAAAGAACAAGCGTCCAGAGAGGATGAGCCGACCTCCCCCTGCTCTGTAAACAGGAGACAGCCAACATTAAGTATGAGTCATTTAAAATTTATTGCACATAAAAAAATAAATAAAAAAATAATAAGACAGCTACTGGCATGGCTGCATACAGAAAATACTGAGAGGTGATGAGTGAGACTTTTTTTAAATTTCTATTTTTATGTGTTTTTGAGGCAAAGACTAAGAGTTTACAGTCATATCAGTGGGATAGAGATATGGCCCAATCCTCACAATAACAGCATTAATATGTTAGTGTTGAGCAGGTGCCCTTTTACCATCTTCATTTAGCTAACATTAGATGAGAAGGTATTGAGGTTTTTCAGACACGTGACAGCTAACCACATGATGCTAATTAATTTGCCTTTTTGGACACCTGACAATCATGGTGACAATGCAGAGTCAAGTGACATCTGGCAACCACCGGTCCGCAAGGAGAAAATATCCATTCCTTGACCGGTTGGCAAAAACCTCCTTGCAATTGGGCTGGCCACTAGCAGATTGCTTGAAACACCCCCACTTGTCTGCAAATACTTGCCAGCTACTCTCCAAGCTGTAGTGAAACTGTGAAAAGTGTGACACAAACTGGAAATGGAGACAGACCTACTACTTTTGAACTAGAAGTTAGCGCCCGCTTGTAGACTTTAAGTCAGTTATTGTCTTCCATGCACACTACGGTTGAGTGCAGCAATCAAAAGTGGGGTTTTGGTGAAGCGCCCTCTGTGTGACAGCCAACCACTCACCAGCCAGTCACAACTGGTAACTGCATCATGTCCAAGACTTTACACAACAGATGCCCTTCCTGACACAACCCTCCCATTTATCCAGGCTTCAAATCAGCACTAGGGGTACACCAGCTTGTGACCCCCTGGCTAGGTTTGTGTCTCCTCCCAGAAGACCTGAGGGCTTCCACATGCACCACTATGTCAAATATTACAACTTTCTAGCAACATGTGCATGATGTCACATGAGAAACCTCGGTACCTGGGTGAATTTCACATTGTCTAGCACTAGCTATTTATTTTGAGTAGGCTATTGACAGGCTGTTTGCTGTGATATTAAATAGGAATGCTAACTTTGGTTTGTGATTAAAAAAAACTAAATCTACTCATCAGTTATTGACCATCTGACTCTTTAGACTGAATCCTAAACATGGTGCCACCCAATGCCTGCTCAATGCCGTTAACTATGCATACCTTTAAATCGTGATATCATTTCAATTGAAATAGGTAAATTCTGGTAAACCATCAGGTGGCTCAGGAGGGGAAAGTGGTGTTCTACCCACACAGTGTAGAGCAGGTGGGGCGCTGCTGGATGGATGGATGGATAGATGGATGGATGGATGGAGGGACTCTCTATTATATATTTCACTCACAATTGCATCTGTAGAGCCATGCAGCATGACTAAAATGCGAGCATGCTTCTCTGGTATCAGAGAAAAGTGTTGAAAATGAAAAGAAATGTGGATATGGCCATATATTAGGCACACCATATTTGCAGCCAGTTCTCCCCTCCCTGTCCTGACTGAGCAGAACTAACAGGATCAGACCTGCTGCTTAGACACAACAGGGAAGCTCTTTACAGACTTACTCACTCTGACACAATTTCAACAATTTCACTCCTACTAGGTACCATCACGCCTACAGAAAACAAATTGACTATTTTAGCCCATAAAGGGGTTGGGGGTGGTGGTGGGGGGGCTGACGCCAGGGAGAAAAAGAGTAGATATAAAAAGTCATTTAGAAAGCCAGGATTTATTTCAGGATTTAGTTGACACACAAATGCAAGGCCTGTGCTCATATTTGTGGACTCGGATTTAGGAGGCACCAACACACACACACACACACGGATTTCTGTAAGCATTATTCTGACAGGAAAAGCACTTTCAGCACCTTAGATTCTGTCTTAAAAATGATGCAACAGATGATGGCAAAGGGAGTCAAACTAAAGCCTAGAAAACCACTTTATGGTCTGTGTCAGCTTTTCCAATTTGAGCCAGAACTTTCTAAATAAGAAAAGCATCATGGAGCAGGGAAACTGAAAGTTCATCAAGCAGCACAGCATCACTACTGTGTTAACCAGAAGAACCAAGAAGGATCTTTCATTGTTCTGCTCCCTGATGTCTAAGATTAAATATACTGTGCTTGAAAATTAAAACAAAACACACACATGCATTTACTTACTCAAAAAAGTGGCTCCCTTCGTGATCTGTTATTAAAATGAACCCAAGAACAAGCCATAATTACAACTGATTGAAACAAGATAATGAACAGCAAACTGCCTTGAAAATGAAATGAATACTTACTCCGCCATCAAATTACGAGACAATAACGCTGATTATATCACAAATAAATTAACTCAAGTTCACTGCTGAATGGCCCTCATGGGCTGCCTCATCCAAGTCTCAGCATATACTTTATGTTACAGGAATTAGTTTTTTAAAGCCAAAACCAGCTTACAGGCATAGGCGTAGGAACCGGGGGCAGGGGGCACCAATATTGGAGACAGGCGCATTTATCCCACTCAAAAATTA
>VUQK01018643.1:0-13374 GCA_015106715.1 Bujurquina vittata | reverse complement strand
CCTCTGAACTTCTGCTGTGGTAATTCCTCCTGGTCTCTCCTTCTACAGGAGGTCTGCCTCTGGCAGCCTTTAACCTGGGTAAGGTCCGTCCCTACCAAAGGGGCTTTTTCTGTACAGATGACAGCATCAAGTACCCTTTCCACAGCAGTACAATCACCTCCACGGTGCTCTACACTGTGGGCTTCGCCCTGCCCATTAGCTGCGTAAGTAGGAGTCACTTAAAGCAGGCTCAGCACACATACATGACCTGCCTCACAGTCGATATATTGACTTGTTGACCAGCACGTGTTCCAGTTCTTCTGATGTGATGCATGTGACGCTGTTTCAGCGCCCCGCCCACATGGAAAGCAGCCGTTTCATTTTTTATCAGCTTTACTTCTGCTTTGGCAAGTCAAAATATCCACTGTGCGGTGGTCTGTGGGGACCGATAGAGCAGCACATTAACTCTCCAGCACTAGTGAGTTTTGTAACATGTCACTCTCACTTTCACGTGGGTGGAAATCACCTGATGTTATTGTTCCAGGGTTAAACACTCAGAGCCTAATGTAGAACAACTGTAACACAGCTGTGTTCTGCTGCTGTTATCTTGACCATCAGGTAATAAAATTGGTGTATTTAAAAAAAAGTTAAAGGTGAAGGAGGATGTCCACTTTCAAATTTCAAAATAAAATCAGCCTTAGAGCGAGTAAAAGTAGTTTATTTTACCATCTTATCAGCACTGCAGAAGGATTTATAGAAAAAAAGAAAAAAAACTTAGCAGCGCCGTCTACAACCTCTCTGACGTAGATGTGGATAAAGATTAAGGCCAAAGTTAACTTTACGTCTCTGTTATTAATCTGTGCAACGGACATGCAGGCTGCGTCCTCTGTTCCTTAAAATAGCTGGAATGTTCTTCTGGGATGGAGCGATTGTTTCTGGAAAATAACAGAGGCAGGAAAAGCTGCATGTGTGCGTGTGTGTGTCTGCCTTCTGTTGCTTTTATAGTGTCCGTGATTCATCGCTCTATTTTTTTTTTCCTGGTGTATAATGACTGTTATTCAGTATCATTACGATTCACTCCATTGTTCACTGTCCGTTAATGTAGGGTTTGAGGAGGATATGTGGGAATTTGGAATTGGACCTGTGAGGAAGTTTTCAGGAAGAGGAAAGTGTGTTTGTTACAGAGAGATTTTGTTAAGTATGAGTTTGTGTTCTTTTAATTTAGACAAAGAGAAGAGGTCACCGAATCAATCCAGAAACATGATCTTAGACTGAAGGATGAGGGGAAGAAAACGGATTGATGGATGTTTTTAGGTTTTACTTTTCTTCATTAACGTCCACTAACCACAGTTTCGCCATCATCTGATATCCTAACGCTTTAACCGCTGATGATGTTCCTGGAAGCCGGCCTTCAGAGGACCGCAGCGTTTCCAGACACCCTCTCACGTGGCTGCTGGCTCCTGCTTTGCATGATGTCTAGGAGAGATCTGTGTCCCGGTGACATCTTATAACCTGTATGTTTTTTTTCTCTTTCCCTCTCTCATTGCTTCTCTGGTAGCTGGACTCCCATTTGCAATTCTCAATGTGCGACACAGTCCTTTCCGCCGGGGCTTTTTCTGTAACGATGATTCAATCAAGTACCCCTTTAAAGATGACACCATTACCTATGAGTTGTTAGGAGGTGTCATGATTCCTGTCACAGTGCTCACTGTAAGTGCACCTGTTTTGGTTTTCTGCTAACAGTTCACTTTTGTACATTTTCATCTTCCTCACTTTTGGGTTTTGCTGACTACTTTCATCCACTTCTACGCATCTTTTTTTCTTTCTTAAATCCGTGGCCCTGCTAAACTGCTGCATGATCATAATCCAAAATGCATGTTTGTTTGTTTTTAAACCTTTTAACCCTATACTGTTCATTTGCTATCAGGATTTTTGTTGAAAATATTTAAGACATTAAAAAAAGCAGATGTCAGTAAAAAACATTTCAGTGGTTACGTAGGCCTCGTTGTTGCTTAACTGTAGGTGTTATCTTCCTCAGTAATGAAACAGTCATTTAAGTTTATTATGCCTCCACTGTCTTTACCTGTGAGCAGAGATAAAGCAGCTCTTCTAGTGTAAAGTCAGTAATAAACACAGGTTTAATTCAAGATTTCAGAATGGACTTGATTAGAAGGGTTTTTTCATATTACGTGGACATCCTCCTGTGGCCTCGGCACCTATTGCAGAACTCTGAAATAGGTGGGAACTGAAACACTTCTGACGCTGTCAAATGAGCATTTATGCAGTTATAAAACAGTTTAGCATTATGAGATGAATTTGCTTCATTGTAAAGGATGAGATCAGAAGATCAGAGTCACAAATTATGTTTCTTGCTCTATTAAATGTAATAATCTTAAAGACTGGAAATGAAGACACAGCCACCTCTGAAGCTGGTTAATCAATACTGAAAAAAGTCCCATTGTGCTCATTCATAACCATATGAACCAGGTGGGCTTATATTGAGGTACTAATTTGAAAGAAGTCAATCTTCTGAACTTATTCTTGTGTAAGAAGCAAATAGTCATTGATGATTCTTTAAAAATTGTCACACACACACAGACACACAAAATGCTTTCGATATTGGAATTGTTGCTGGCTCTGATGCTCATTCATCTTCATCTTTAATTGAAACTGAGCTCCCTCTGATTCTGTGGAAATCATCTGACTCCGTATCCTTCCACCCCTCCTTGCAGATGATTGTCGGCGAGTGTCTTTTAGTTCATCTAAACCGCATCAAGTCCAAGTCATCTTTCGGCAGCTACGTTGCCCGTGTTTACAAAGCCGTCGGTACCTTCATTTTCGGTGCTGCCATGAGCCAGTCTCTGACGGACATCGCCAAGTATTCAATTGGCCGGCTCAGGCCGCACTTCCTGGATGTGTGCAAACCTGACTGGAAACAGATCAACTGCTCAGCAGGGACTTATATCGAAGACTTCACCTGCACTGGAGACCCGACGAAGGTCAACGAGGGCCGGTATGTCTGACCTATTGTGATGTGATTATTCTTTCCTTTATGTTATATAATATCTAAATGAAGATCTTGAGGGTTGGACTGTTTGTCAGGTAAAAGCAAGCCATCAAAATAAATCACCATGAATCCTAATTTTTCACTTTTTTGATGTTTATAAATGCAATACTTATTTCCTCAATCAGCCAATTAATGAGTGGATTAATCACACTGGTTTCAGCACTAGTTGATATATGAATGGATTTTTTTTTTCTTCTTTATTATTTCAGAAGTTGAAAAGAGCTCCTCATTTAAAGTCTACACACTCCAGTTTGGTTTGGTTTTGCTTGTTGAGCTGATTATTGAAAAAGGTCCCTAGAACATGTTTGGTAATATGCCTCACAGTGTAAGTACACTGTCCCCTAACAACCTCTCAATATCCGTTTGGGGTTTTGTTTTAATCAGGCAGCTTTGTGGTCTTTTATTAATGGGCTCGACATTACACTAGAATTCACTTGCAGGTTCTATTTGAGCATAATTATGGCAACTGAGAACAAGCAAGTCAAACAAACCAACTTCTCTTCAATGTAAGAAATAACCAGATTCCACAATAACCATGTATAACACTCAGTGAAGATGGCCCCCTTTTATTTTATAAGTAAGCTAGATTTCTTCATGAGTACTCTAACAAATGAAGGCACTCACTCAAGCACCAGATCCCACAGTAGCTGGTGCTTGGTCAGCCACAATCATGAGCTATATTTATAAGTACACAACCCTACTGTTGTCCTGAGTCACTCTCAGGACAACAGTATTATTAAGTACTTTTCTGCAATTATAGCAGAGCTGCACTGTGAATCAGGATTTTCTGTCAGCAGAGTAAACATGAGGTTTAACCCTTAGCTTTCAGTGTTGGGACAGTTCTTACCAGAGTGCATCAGCATTGTGTATTAACAACAAACCTACTCCATAGTAGGTTATGATGGAGAAAAGCTGAACCCCACCCTCAAGTTATTTCAAAGCTGCTGTTCTATAGGCCTCCAACAGAGATGGATTAAAGCATTAATGCTTTGCACTTGCTGCCCTTTAGTAAGATTTATTCACAGTTTGCTGTCACACTGTTGCAAATTAGGATCAAACTCAATCAAAGAATTCATTTAGAGGAATGGTAGATACTTGAGTTCATAATCACTATCCTATTTGGATCTCCTCATCTCTTAATGATGGAGCAGTGATATAATTTAGTCCTTTCTGGCTGTAGCTGCAGCAAATATGCTGTTTTAGCCTGGATTATGCTCAAAGTCTGATTTGTCCTTGTTCTAGTAAGAAACATGCAGTTTTATTCCCATCCATTGTCCATTGTTTGTTACTGGTCAGCCCTCAGAGCTAAATTCTGAAAAGCTGGGCTCACACAGGTCAATAACCACATGACAAGTTAACCTGATATTTGGTTGTTAGGAAATGAAAACAAACCGTGTTTATGTTGCATTGCTTTGTGGTATACGCCCATGTTTTGGAAAGTTTGTCGTCATTAATGATCTACCGGCATTATGCGAGTTATTACTGATATGATTTGATAAAGATAAAAAACAAAAACAAAGCAGTTGTGCAAAGTTCAGTTTGGATGGAATGGATAAATGGATGAAATCTGTAACGTGTGATGGTGTAAACCACTTTGAGTAATATCACAGGAATGTAAAGCTTGTTTTGGATTTAAGGTCACTGTCTCTTATCAGTGTAGAGCAGGAGGAAGAGTATTGGGAGGAGAGGATTTCCTCTTCTCAGTCTGATGCAGGCACAGCCACAGAGGGATACAGAGTGTTACGTGTTTATTGTGGGCTTGTGAGGTGGTTTACATTCTATTTTACTCTGCTCAGCTTTATCTGTTTAAAGGGCCAGAGGAAACCTACATTCTGCTTGAGCTGCAGCCTTTGAGTACACAAGTGTCGACCTATTCTTTAACTCTCTGGTTTGTCTAGTGTACATTTATCAGGGTGTGGTGCACAATCATTGTTTCCTGGAGCCCCAGTATTACTCAGCAGTCTGCGTTCTCTTTTTATTGTCGCACAAGGCAGCAGACAGCAAGTTGGTGAGGGGAGGCAGATATCCGGGGCTTGTAAGATTAATGTCAGAACACATTACATTTCCAGCTGCCGTCTCTGTGTTTGTGATCTGCTTAGACTCTAATGCACTTAATAATTGCAGCAGGAGAGGAGAGAGGAGGCTGAGGTAGACTGCCCAGCATCATCTTACAGTAATTTGACTCCACTGTGGCCAAGGTTAACTTCCTCAGCAGAGACGAGGCTCACTGTCAGGGTTGGGTTTGTTTGCATGGATAATGTAAAATATTCATTTATAAGCTCGAAGTCATGCATTTTTCATTCTATGAGCGAATCCCTCACAGGGTGCTGCGCTTTTAATCTGATGTCAGTGCAGGGGATTTATGGAGGTGTGTTTACCCGCTGGGTGTCAGCAACTGCTGGCAAGTTGATTTTATAGTTTAGCTTAACTGTTGGTGATGGATTAAGTAATTTGGCACTAATTTAAAAGACTGATTTCAGCTTTTTCAATATATAGGGGATTTCCTGCCGAGCCTTTAATGAAAATAAGCAATCCAAATATGTCACCTTGTAATTGAATGCTTGATTTAAAAAAAAAGAAAAAGAAAAAATAAATGAACCAGAGAATTTAATGAGACTGTTCATCAGCTGCAGCCACCTGCAGAGGACCACCATCCTTAAACCATCTTTTTTTCTATTTTCTGTGCCATGTTGGCAGCTCTGTGAGGATAAACTGTGCTTTTGGCTCAAAGAATAATTCTGGTTTACTTCAACCTGGCATATTTCACATTTTTACAGCTATTGGGGAACATGCTACATTAACTTGTCTGTCTAGGGTTAGGCAAATGAAGTGTTGCATTTATAGCTGACTTTATTGGACAAGTGTAAGGCTGGAAAGTATTTCTTTATGCAGATCCCTGATGCAATCGCTATTCCCTTTGCCTCATTTTTCTTTTTCTTTTCTTGAATCAGACTGAAAATGTTTCTAGGATTTACCTCCAAATTCCACCACAATTCTTTGAGCAAGCATCAGGTTGTTGTACTCTGCAGTCCAGACTGAATGTCATCACCCCCACCCCCCGGAGTGTGAATAGTGTGCCACATTATCTACTGTGTGTGGATATGGCTGTTGATGTGGTGTAAAACTCATAACAGCAATAACTAAAGCAGGGGGGCATCTCCACCATATCCATCGACAACCCTTCACCACACTCAGACTGAGTGTTAATAAAAACATGTCTCGTGTCTTCAGATTTGTTGCCACAAAGTTTGTGGAGGTTGTGTTATATGGGCATCTGATTAGGATGCTTCCTGGGCGCCTCTTGGATGAGGTGTTCCAGGGATGTCCTACCGGGAGGAGACCCCGGGGCAGATCCAGGACACGCTGGAGAGATTATAACTCCCGACTGGCCTGGGAACGTCTTGGGGTCCTCCCGGATGAGCTGGTGGAGGTGGCTGGGGAGAGGGAGGTCTGGGCTTCTCTGCTTAGGCTGCTGCCCCAACAACCCGGCCCCGGATAAGCGGAAGAAAATGGATGGATGGATGGACTTATACTTTTGTCTTTCTGTTGCAGGCTCTCTTTCTACTCTGGCCACTCTTCTTTTTCCATGTACTGCATGCTGTTCCTCGCTGTAAGTATCTCAACCACTTTCATGTTGATCTATAATTACATCCATCAGTGTTTGACTTGAACAGTGTGATCAGAAGCATTTTTACAAAACAGGACATGGCGGACCTCCATGCACGTCCACTAAAATGTTATAAGATGTTTATAAAGTGACCAACCTAAAGAAATATTAGATCTTGATGTTTCAGTGAAAGGCCTCTCGTGTCTGTTTGTGAAAGGAGATAAAAGTCCGTGTAGTTTAGCATAAAGACTGGAAACGGGAAGAAAAGTTCCACATTGGTAAAGCCAATGTAGAGGAAGTTGTGGCTTAGATTTTTTTTTTCCCACAGCGTGCAGGGACGTTTCCCATTATTTCCCAGCCAAGCGCCGCTTTTTACATGTTCCGCTACACATGCACAGCTACGGCCCTCAGTCGGCTTAGCAAGGAAAATCTCCTTATGAAATCGAGACAGCTGCATCCCTTTTACAGTTTCTGCTAAGCTGAAACTGCAGCCAGTTTCATGTTAGTTTAGCAGAAACTACACAAATGCTTCACACAGTTTAAAACTACAGTGTGCAGATTTGTGTCACACACACAGGTGATAGCTGTTTATGATGCGCTCAGTGTCTGCTGGCTGTTGCTCCATGCCATCTTCAAGGAGACGTCATTATTTTCCAAATGATTATTACAGTACTTTGAGGTGTGCACTTTGAACCTTGTGGACATTATCAGGAGCACTTTTGTGTTTGCGCTGAGGAGATTTTACTGACCCGGCTCTGATAGACTTTTCTGGTCTGCTGATTCATTCAACAGCAGCAGATATAAATAGATCCAGGGACAAAGTCCTGGCACCAGCTTAAACTTCTTAGCCTCTGGATAAAGATGAAGTCTGAAGTATGGAAAGCCACTGCCATTTAAAACCTGAACCTTTGTAAACCAAGAGACTCATTTATCGTTGATTTAAAAGTGGCCCCGCCCTGTTTTTAACCCAAACAAATGAACTTGCTGGACACAGTGCTCCTGAGGCAGAGAGGTAAAGGGACAAAGGGACCTTAGGTTATGGATCAACTGCAGATAAACAGCCTGTGCTGAACTAATTACTCGTATCAGTGAAATGATCACATCTCACTTTCCCTTCATGATCGCCTATAAGCTCTTACTGTGGGAGCGGGCAGAGAAATGTGCAGAGTCATCCTCAGAGGCAAACTTGGTCATTCACTACACTCTGGCAGTGGCATATTTAATTTTGTGTGACTAGCTGTATATCAAAAGCACGGTCCTCGTGTTTCTCAGCTCTACCTGCAGGCTCGGCTCCAGGCTGACTGGGCACGTCTGCTGAGACCGACCCTCCAGTTTTTCCTGATTGCGGCCTCAGTGTTCACAGGACTGTCAAGAGTGTCTGATTATAAACATCACTGGAGCGACGTTCTGACCGGACTCATACAGGGCGCGCTCATGGCTCTGCTTGTGGTAAGCCCTGCACTGACCTTTACATTCAGTCAGCAGTGCAGACTTTTTATCTCCCCCTTCTGGCAGTCGGGGTACTTACATAAACACAGTCTTGTTTTAAGCTGTGTACAAATACAAATATTTAAACCTCAGTTGCACTTACTTTTAATTTTCTTTTCTCTTACAGGTCTTTTTCGTGTCAGACTTTTTCAAGCCACAGATGGAGCCCCGTAAAGAAGCAGACATCCCACACACAACTCTGCAGGAGACGCCAACAAATGGAAACCACTTTGAAAGCCCTAACTAAGCTGAGTGAGCAGTGGGGCGACCTCTGCTCTGTCCAAATGCACACCCAGGATCTCAGCTCTCTAGCCTATCATCTTATGCAAATTCCCCTCTAGATGCCCTGCATGGATTTACAATGTGAAGTACTTGATGGTACTTTAAGTACGCTGGTGGATGATCAGACATGCCAGAAAAGAGACTCTTGAAACCACACAGGCCTGTTCAGTTTTAAGACTTTACAATTTCAAGACCGTTTTCTGTCTTGTTCATCACTTCTTTGTGTGGCAGGAGAGAGGTGAGGTCTGTCCAATCCTTGTAGATAAGTTGGCTGAGACAGATCTAGGTTAAGGGGTAGAGGTTCTGAAAGGACAGAAATCTTTTTAGCATGTATGAATCTACTGAACCAATGGAAAGACTTGCCTGCATACACCCACTAAAGGGTCTGACCACTGCTGGGGGGAAGAGGAGGGTTGGAAACCTGTGAATGTATCTCTGCTTAGTGCTTTTCAGTGTGCTGAAGGATCTGATTCAAGGTCAGCTTTGTCTCCAGTAGTCTTCTGACCATGCTGCCTTAGGTTCATTTTTAACTAATGGGGTTATTAAGAAATGCTCGTTATTGACTAGATCAGATGGGGAGGGTCGCAAAGCTGATCTTAGACCAGAGGCTGTCAGCACTGCACATCTGGAGCTGCTGACTCCAGGCCACTGCCATCTTATTCTCCAACTTTCTAACCTAATGTTCAAGTGAAGGAGTTTGATTTGTAGCATGCTTGGTTAGAGTGTTGCAGAGTAGGCTGTCAGTTCAAGTCCTGTTTTGCCTTTGCTGGACTGCTGCTGCTATTACAGCTTCCTGTGTAACTCATGTAAGCCTCAAGTGAATGGACAACAATGTGCTTTTTATATAATCTGTATGTAAACAAATCACCATACAGACATTTAGTGAAGCATGTCAAATATCTACACACACACCTCTAAAAGTAAGGAAAAATAAAGCCATTTATTAACATCAACACAGGGCATTTTTCCTGCATTCAGAATTTTTTTTAATTTTATTACTCCAAGAGAGGTTCTGTTTGTCTCCGCCAGAAAGTACTTTTTGAATTTAACTTGGAAGTCAAGGTCCTGGCGTCTGGAGGAAGAGTGGAGAGGAACCGAATCCACTGTGTGTGAAGTCCAGCATGAAGTTCCTGCAGTCTGTCATGATTTGAGGTGCCCGTGACATCTGCTGGCCGATTGGTCCACTGTGTTTTATCATATCCAGAGTTAAAGCAGCATCTCAGAGCACAGGCTTCCATCTGCTGACGAGCTTTATGAAGATACAGATTTCCTTTGGCAGTGGGACTCGCACCTTCCCACCTGACCTGAACCCCATACAGAATCACAATCCAAAAATATTGACAAGCTGAAGCCTGCTATCAAAACAAGCTGTGCACATTAAAGCCTTCTGAAGCCTTTTCTACTCAGGTTTACGTTCTTGTTATTATGCCATTCAATATTTCACAGCTGAGTTCAGTGCTAGCACTCCAATATGGGTGGACTGGGAATCAAACCACACACATTAAATCTTCTGATGGTTACAGTGTGGCTCCAGTGTGGTAGAAATGAGACAAGCTGATTTCAACTACTTTATAGACATTTAGCATGAAGTTGTGTGGTTCCCAGTCTTGGGGTGGACACCCTTCAAAGGTTCTCAAGATAAATTTATAGGGTTGTGAGGTGATTCATGGAGATGGAAAATGTAATATTTTAACATAATATTAATAAATTTCATTTCACGTAAAGAATGGGAACCTCCCTGCAAATATGAAATAATGTTAGTTTTTCATTGATTGCTCTGATTTTATTTTTTTGCTGTTGAACAATTTTAAACCGTTGCAACAACCAACTACTTCCAAATGCAAGGCGACTGCACAGGTCACCTGGTGGGAGGCCAACTGTTTGATTGTCTGCAATCACTCTCAGACATATTGATTGCAACGTGTTGTGTATCAAAGGATAAGCGCCATATGTAATATATTAAATGTGTGCGCTTTAAGGACTTTGTTCAGTAAAACTAGGAAAGAGCTCCTATATTAATATAGTTAATATAGCTTGGAAAGAAATCCAGCAAAAATGCAGACTGTGTAAGTTACCAGACTTATCAGTAACACAGCTCCATCATTAAGACAAGATCTGATGGATTATAATCAAGTATTTCATTAATAATTAATTTTCCTTTTTATTCTCTCTGCTGCAGCCTTGGTGTTGTTCAGCAGTTTGAGAGTAAAACTTAAATATAAAAGTAGGATTCAAACATAGGCTTAGTCTATGTGCAAATTTGCTATAAGGTCAGCCAATGCAGTGTAGGTGTCCTGCTTTAGGATCATATATTAATGCATAGAACAATAAAATTGTTAAACTGTTTGCAGTCAAGTGGGGAAGAAAACTCAAGGAGTAAAGCTGCATCTTAGAATCAATATGTCTCACTGATGCTATTGAAAAATGTACACCCTATCCACAGAGGTGTGAGGGCTCTTCGATGAAAGGTGAGGCAATTTTCCAGACACCTGATAGGTTAGTAGGCACTGATGAGAGCAACCTCACACACATCACTACCACATCTAATGCCCACTCACATAAGTACAGCCTCAGGTTTTTAAAAGTGGGTCACACTTACAAAACACCACATGCGCATTATTATTGGACAAACAAACTGTTGCCCAAGTACCTTCATGTTCAGAGCCAAAACACCAACATTCACTTAGTGCAACAACAGTTCAGAGAAGCCAGAGAATCTCACCGGTATCATTTGAGTAGGCCTAGTTTGCTGACAAATGTGACTGGCTCCAGGCCATGAACACAGTCTGCTACATGACATCAGCCTTAGTAGGCAGCAAATATGTCCAAGGACCATTTCTAGACTGAACCCACATAAAACCCCTCCTGAAGAGGCCAAGAATGCAAAAAGAGCTTGAATGTGCGGGAATGGGAACAAGCCGTTTATGTCAGTGTTTGGGAAAGGATGAATGCTTGCACATAGAGTGAGAGGAATGACGTGATTCTGTATGTTTGTATCTACGTTTTTCCTGGAAGACAAAGCAGGACAGCAGGGCGGTGGATCGCTCAACTGCCAGATCACTGAAGAAACTGTTGAACGTCATCTCAGGCAGCAGGAGCTCGTCAGCACTGGCGAGATTTGATATTGCATGTCATTTTATCGCTTTATCAAATATGAGAGGTTTCATTTCTTGATCTTTTAAAAAACATGATCTAAATAAGGAAAGGTGAGGTGGGAAATTGAGTAAGAATGAAGAGGTGGATTCACAGTCTCATCTGCAATAAGTGGAAACAGGGATCAAGCTGCCAGCCATCATGAAACCTCACTTGTAAAGCTATTTGTATGGGATTGGTTAAAATAATAACAATCAAATAAGAGAAACATTGTATCAAAAAAGCAAATTTTTTTTGTCTTGAAAGGCTGTGTGGTAAGTACCAGCTGTTTTGCACTGGATAATGGCAAGCACTGCTTTAACTGTCACAGTGATGGAGAGTGAATGAACATTGCAACAGATGTTCATGTGCATGCTTATCTCAGATTTATTTATCTACTTCAGCCTCCAACCCTCATCGTTACGACACACTCACAAAGATTTCAGCGCAACTCATCAATCAAAGCAAGGAACTCTTAAATTTTGAGCCCGGCTTCTCCGTGCTGGTGGCTGCATGCGTGTTGGTAAAGAAAAGTGATCACGCACGCACTCTTAAACTGTAAAGCTTTTGCTTCCAGTGTCTAAATTCACCTGTTAGACTTGCTTGTTTGACGTGTTTACCATACTGAGCTTATTTATATTTATTCAATTCCATTTGTTTACAATTTGTTTGTGGCCTTTATGCCACACTGACCGTATGAATCATTTGTTTCTCCACAGATGCAGGGGAATGGTGCTGGTGGGCTTGCAATAATCTGCTGGGACTTTTTTGTTTTTTAAACACAGCACAGTCAAACCTTTTGCATGTAGAATATGTGATAAAACAAAAATCCACCCACCTATGATCATATCAAGATGTTTTGCACCATGTAACCTGGATGTAGGAAGAATGAATAACGCCCTTGCGCTCTTCCTGTGTTTGTCTGTGTGAGTGGACCAAAACTGAAAAGCAAAATACAATAAAAGGTCACTGTTATCTAACAAATGGTATCATTGTAGATAAATAGGACGTATAAACATTCATGATGTCATGATAAGGGTTGACATTTAACAAGACTTCCCATGGTCTGATGTTTGACGCAGTTTCTCACCAGAGCTTTCTTCTCACAGAGAAAATAGAAGTTGGAGTCCCTGTGCAGAGGGTGGGTGTACATGCGGTGCTCAAAGGCCTCGATCTTCTGAATAACTTTCTTTAGTGAAGGAGCTTTGACACCTATGTCATCTATGGGGTCAAGCAGAGGAACGGGCTGCCCCTTCTGATGACTCCCCCTCAGGTCATTGCTGCCCCTGGGCAGGATGTGGGCAGCTCTTGGGGTCTTGGGCCCTGTGACTGGTCTCTATACAGGAATGGCCAAAGTCGTCTCTATTTTCTGAGACGCCTGAGGTCCTTCAACATCTGCCAAACGATGCTCAGGATCTTCTATGAGTCTGTGGTGGCCAGTGCCATCCTCTATGCTGTTGCATGCTGGGGCATCACAGAGCTCCACAGGAGGTCATTCCTGCCTGTGGCCATCAAACTCTATAACTCCTCCATAAATAGGCGACACTATGATTCACCAGTGTAATTTGTTATGTGTACATATACGGACAGTATGTTATATTGTCATCAGGCACTGCCTTAATTGTAGTCTACAAGAATATGTTCCTCACGTACTGTACAAGGCTTTGAATAATCAGGCCCCATCTTATCTTAAAGACCTCATAACACCGTACCACCCCAGTAGAGGACTTCGCTCTGACTGCTGGATTACTTGTGGTTCCTAGGATACTTAAGAGTAGAATGGGAGGCAGAGCCTTCAGCTTTCAGGCCCCTCTTCTGT
>VUQK01018642.1:50536-61706 GCA_015106715.1 Bujurquina vittata | reverse complement strand
AAAGATGAAAATAAAAAAAAAAAGAAATCTTTTCTTTTAAAAAAAAAAAAAAAAAAAAAAAAACAAAAAAGTTTAAAAAAAAAAAAAAAAAAAAAAAAAAAAAACTTGCAAGAAAAACATTTTCAAGTGTAACTAAGTGGAAGCAGCTTACCTCAGTGATTTTAGGTTCCAGCTTCTCCTTTGTCTCATCTGCTGCTGCTGGCTGCTCTTCTTTAGTCTGCAGAGGGGGGTAAAGAAAAAAATACATTAAAAGACTGGTATTTGTCTTTTCAAGACAAGACCAATACCAGAAAGGACACAACCAGCGGAATCACATGTTCTATTGTGTCAACTCTGGTCCCCAAAGCTCTTTCAGAAAAATCACCTTCTCGCCGTTTTAGTCAGATACACAAGATGCCAATGACTTGTCTTCAGAGACTTTAATAAGTGCAACTTTTTGGTCCCGCTCAAGTCCATCAGATAATTTTACACATCACAAGTAAAAAAATTATACTGATAAAAATGCATATGTCACTGAGCACAATCACACTACTGATTAATGACTTCATCATCCATTACTGAGAGAAATTAATATGATAATCAGGTGCCGAAGATCTAAGATGATAAGAAGGAAAGAGAAACAGTGTCACTGAATTTAACTTTATTCACATAAACAGAATGTCTTTACAGATCATTCTCCTCCACCAAGGTGCCCATCTTCTCCTTTCATATACACTAAAACCATGAGATGCAAAATGTACGGCCACACACTTACTTTGATGTAAAAAAATGGCTCTAGGTCCATTATGAATATTACATTTACTGCTTTATGACTCATTGCACAGTAAATCCTGAGCTGATGATTTTGTTTATCAAAAAAAAAATAAAAGCTCCTTGGTGATGTCATGCTTTATATACACATGCCATCATTCAGTCTGCTGTGGACTACAGCTTACATCCAGCTCCAGTGGCTCTATCATTGGCGCCTCATCCGACCTGGGTGAGCGCACAGGGGATGAGGAGAGTCTCTTTTCCCACTCGGTCAGACCCAGCGTGTTGCCATTTCCACCAGTCTCCAGGAAGGAACGCTTTAGTTCGCTGATGTTGGTCTGGTGCTTGACAACCTCCACCGGAGGCTCTGTGTCCTAAAGAGGCCGATCAACCGTGATACAATGATGAGGGCAGGAGCAGCGTGGAGGGAACGACGGCCATGCTTCATATATGACAGCTTGCATTGCCAAAGAATTACCAAAAATACACGGACAGCATAAAATGCAGCAACTTAGGTCTGCAACTTAAATGTAAACTTCTGCAGACCTAAATCAGCTGCATTATTTGCTTCCTCAAGTCTTCACATTTATTGTTCAAAGGCGTGTTTAGGACTCTGTGCAGGCTACCTGTGCAGCAGCTAGCACAAACGCAAAACAAACGCAAAAGGTCCAACCACATGGCAGCTGTTAAGAAAGTAGCAGCTTGTACTTAAATGCAAAGAAGCATTTAAGAATAGCTTAATTATCTAGAAATAAAAAAGTTTCATGCACAGATTTAGTTTCATAGATTTAGTTAAGCACAACACTCCCAAATCTCATTCGAGGTTAACACTGACCTATTTCAGTTTAGCTTCTGTTTTGTCAGAAGAATCAATTTGGATGCTCGCAGTAAAAAAAAAAAACTAGCTCACTCAGTAAATCCACAAAACAATCGCAAATACTGGCAGCCACTCATGAGTTAGAGGATTTTTTAATTATTTCTGTCATCAGTTAGCATTCCCCCTACCAGAGTAACCTGCATGCATATTTGAGGCATGCATTGTTTTCTTACCAACCTCTAGCATTAGATTACTATGCCTGATAAAAACGTTTTCCCCTTTTACTCGTCTTATGAAACTATACTGAAAAGACAAAAAGAAGGGGGGAAAAGAGGAACTGTAAATAGGAGAATCAGATGCTATGCTTTAATAAAAATAAATTCTTTTTAGGAGAAAATGGGAGCCTTGTCTTGTACAGCATGAAAAACCTTGAAAACTGTGAAATCTGACTCCTGCGTGTAGCAACAGTAGGAAATTAAACACAACCATGACTCCACAAGAAAAAAAGAAAAAGCAGCATTTAGTCTGGGCAGTGGATTTGGTTAAGAGTGAATGGTCAGTCGGGTGTGTGGTATGACAGTGAGCAGCAGCAGCAGGATGCAAGCCAAAGCAGATGGATGGCACAAAATGACTGATGGCTGATTTGTGAGAGGCTTAGTGCATCTGATGGCGGTGTGATGCACTGAGCAGGGCCACGAAGCAGGCCCAGTGTACCTGAGTCCGCATCTCAGAGTCCTCATCTGCTTCAGACTGGCAGCAAGTAAGGAGGAGAGCATAGAGACAGTGAGACAAGGCAGTAAGGCGCTATTAAAGAGAAGAGAAGCAGATGGGAAAACCAGGTAAAGGGAAATAGAAAGCGGGCAACAAGGATAAGCAAGCAGAGGTATGAGTAGAAAAGAAAAAAAATAGAGATAATAAACAGAAACTGACAATTAGCTAATCCCCTGCTCTGAACAACTAAAGTCTATGGAACATACGTTACAATTACATTCACCTTTGGATCTGTCCACAGGTTTAAGTGCATGCAATCTAGCTTATTCGTAAATTAGTAAACAAGTATTACTTACATCTACAAACAACCAAGTACACATTAACTTGTGTGCAGATAGGTTGCTTTTGTTTTACTACAACAACAGCATTTCTGATGCTGTCAGACATCAGCAGCTCCGTCTTTCTCTCTTTTTAGGGAAGCTTACTACAAATTAAGAGCAGCCAGCAATTACCCAAGCTATTGATTCTTGAATTTTTTAAGCTAATAAAAACTTGTAGAAGAGCTGGAAATATCCAAATTAGTTTGGGAAGGTGTTTTTAACCCGGTTTATAGCCAAATTTAACTTATTTAGCCAGCTACAGCTAATAGAAACTTGCAACATTTTTCATTTCAGATGCTTAAAACAGTTAGATGTGAGAAGCCTCTGTCTGAAATTGAGGCCATATTATTTAAAGACTTCTGGGTGATTTTTTTTGGATATTGTAAATTACATTCTATCATTAAAAGGTGTTACCACAGGGGGGCAGGGCTTAGCCAACAGTCAGTATTAATGAAGTCAGTAGAACACTGAAGATATAAGTTGCAGATATTGTGACATGCCTTTTAATAGATGAAAAAAAAGGGAAATCAAAGACTAAATTGGCATAACAAGATCTAGAGCATGCATTACATACAGGAGTTTAAAAATGCAGATATTTTTCAAAAATGTTTCAGTGGTTAGCAGACCTATAATTCACAAGCTATTCCTTTTTATTCTCCATTTCCTGAATGCCTTAAATATGATGGGTTTTCTTTGTGTACAAACCTCTGTAGCAGTCATCTCTCCATCAAAGGCAAAATCAGTTTGTTCGCTGTCAGTCTGCATTCACAGACACACCCAAAGTGTTCCAAGTCGAAAGCAAGACAAACGAGAACCAAACTTGTAAACGTTTGACTACAGAGATTCTTCATAACCACAAAAATGGGACGATGGAAATGCACTGGCTATGTGCACTGTAAGCTACAGATTATCAGACAATACTGCAGAGAAGTTCTGCAAAAGAACAACAAAAAAGTAAAAAGCAAATGAATCATAAGCAGAAGCGAAACAGACTCAGAGGAAGATGAAACCTTCGGTCAGTCACTTTGACATTTCAGGGTACCATTTGACTTTATTTTTTAAAAAAATGTTAAAATTTGTGTTCGATTAGGAGAGGCTACATCCTGGTATATGTATATTTGATGAAAATCCTTCCACTTAGATGTGACATTTGCTGTGTACTCACTGTACAAACACAAAAAACTTGACAGTAAAAATTTGTTGCCGAACAGTAACCTGACTTTCAGGCCCTCCCCCTCCTCTCATGTCATGCACGTTGGGGTGATTAGGATGCATTTAGCTGTCACCGTCTCTCTGCATCACAGTGTGTATTTAACTCCACTCATAACTGCAAAGGGTGCTGCTTGAGGGAAAAGTAGCACATCTTTGCGCTCCACATGGTAAGCCTCTTTGCTGAAACACTCAGGGCCCTTTTCAGCTGATGTTAAGTTTAAATGATTCATTTTAATTAGTGCTGCTCTTCTGGAGGCAGAATGTGATGCAGAGAGACCGAGTGCAGATATATATATATGGATGTGTTTCCATGCAGCTGGCGTGGATCACTTTTTAATCTATAAAAGGCCTGAATGTATATGATAACACTGAGATGGGTTAGGCACAAAGCTAGGTTTTTCAGTATGGGGTTTGGTGAAGGTTTAGTGACTAAATGAAGACAGGTGACTTCTTCAGATCCTCATAATCTGTAAATCAAAAGTGCTCAGTCATATACTGAACTAGTCACATGATGAACTGTTTTTACTTCAGCAAGAGTTCATGGTAATGCATCCCTGATGTGGCTTAGAAATTAAATTTCATGCCCAAATGTATAAGAATCTAATGTTTCTGACCATTTGTGTCTAACCCTCTCATTGAGGTGTATCAAATATGAAATGGTGAGACTTGCAGGTTCATCTCCGTGTTACGTGATGCTGATGAGGATGTAGTCTACAGGATGAGTTTGACCAGGCAGAGATGAGGTTCTGAAAGTAGGAGACTGACAGACACTGGGACACACACAAGTCTCCAGGTCGGCTCTGAACTTGCGAGACAGCAGATCGAGATACAGGACACGCTAAGAGGCTAACTGATATCATGGACTGTCATTCTAAGCCAGAGGGGGGTACTGGAACATACAGGCGTATGCAAAACACACCTCCTCTTCCTCTGAACTGTCATGGTCATGGTAACTCTGGGCTAGGGAGGCGGTCAAGGAGGCTGCCTTGGGCTCCAGGTAGCAGAGGCACAGCGCCAGCGGGAAGGAGAGGGTGAGGGCGTAGGGCACGGAGAAGGAAGTGGAGAGCAGGAAGAAGAAGATGAAGAGGAAGCAGGGGATGAGTGATGGTGACTTAATGGGGAGGAAGTGTTGCGCACACTCAGGGAGAAAGCGCATCTCTGACAGGTCAGGGAAGGTGATATAGCCATCCTCGTCTAAGATGGATGACAGGTCGGGCAGGTGCAGGGAGAAGGAGAAGAGTGTGCCACCACGGCTCTTGCCCTGCTCCAGTCTCTGCTTGCGAGCTGACAAAAGCAGTGCCTGCTCCTCCAGCAGGGCAGCTTTACGGTCAGCGTGGGCTTGCCGCCGGCGGCACCCATTACTGCTCTTTTCTGGACTGACTGACGAGGCCCGCTTGCGGGTGTTCTCCCTGCGCCTGCGCCGTACTTTAGTTGATGAAACGGGAGATGAGGGGAGTGAGAGCTCAGAACGGAGGGGGTCGGATGTGTATACATGATGGCGGCACTGACGAAGGGAAATGGCAATGAAGAGATGATGTGTGTTTAACAAGAGAGAAGAGAAGCGAAGGGAAAGGGGGCGAATAAGCATGAGCACACACAAGTATAGTGTGGGGTCAAAGGAAGGACAAGAAAAGAAAAGCTAATTAGTAAAGCGCACAGAAAATGAGAAGAAGCATTTTAGGCCTTGTCTACTGCAGAGGGTTAAGCTGATAGCAAGTGGGAAATTCTCATCAGCCATGAAGAAGTCTATTAAGAAAGAAAGCAAAATTAAAATCTCAAAAAGGGCTTAAAACATAATAACTGCAGCTTCTAAGAAACAGTCTTATTCTTTCACGTGGGGGCACCTCACTGAATCAAACAGAAAACAATCAATGTCTGCAAGTTTTTTTGAGATCTAAATTAACCCGGATGACACTGAACCTGTTGGACAGCAACTTACCTTTGTGTCTTGTCTGAGCGGTGATGTGGCAGCAGGTTCTGGTGTCTCTGCTGTGTTGTCCTTAGCATCCCCCTGCTCAGCCTTCTCTTCCTCTGCCTTCTTTTCTGTTGTTATAGTGGTGATAATGTCTTCCTTGGCAATGACTTTGGCTGCCCCATCAGCTCCGCTGTCCTTCATCAGGGTCTCATGGTTCTCCATAATGGGAGCTGAAACACCGGCAGACAAATAGGGATGTGACTTGAGTCTGTGACAATTCATGGACATTAAATGCACACTCAAAATTCCAGGGAAAAATGTGAAAATCATCATGAAAGTTCTGATTTCCTCCTGAACGTTGCTGTTATAGATATGTCACTGTGCTGCTGAAATGTGACAATTTTTTTTGCTTTGCCAGCATTCAGGAGCAAACATTTTTCTTCCACTGGAAAAAAAAAAAAAGGGGGGGGGGCTTCCTCTCCACACTCAAAATAAGCAGTAAAACCAACACCTCACCTCCATCTAAGCTGCGGGACATGTTGTAGCGTTTGCTAGAGGTGCGTTCAAAGAATGGGGCAGGTCTGATGATCTGAGCGCTGGCCCTGCGCGTCTGAGCCTGTGTTCTGCCGCTGTAGCGAAATTTGGAGCCGAGAGTCAGGAACTTCTTTGGGGGGGCCTCGGGGGACACGAGCCTGTCACAAGTAACCAACACCCACATTAATCAAACCAAAAATAAAAACACAGATTTAAGCATAGTGCTGTGAAACATTAACTTCTACTTTTATGATTAGTCTCCCGAGGCTGGGCTCACTACTCAAAACTACCCTGGAGACCCTTTTTTTTGCTTAAATCAAGATTAACAAACTTTAAATGTAATCCAAATGGCAACAACTACTAGCAACTTGGACGCTGCTTCTCTCGCAATTAAGAATTCTTGTACAATGATTAACAGTAAACTTGTGCCAACAAAGCTACAGGGTCACTACGTCTGACAGCACAAATTAATTTTGGAAACAATATAATGGAATAAGGGTAAGATTGGGCTGGAAAGTTGTACATATTCTTTATAATTAAAAGCTTCCTAATGCTGCGTGGTCTTTTTGCTTTTTCTTACCTGAAGAAGGTATGATGTTCCACACAGACCTTCCAGAGCCTTTTGGCAGCACGATGATTTGGAAGCTTGAAACCAATTGTGCTTTCAAACTGCTCAAACTGAAAGTTGGACAAAATACTGTGGTTAGATTCACCAGAGATAGTTTTCCCTATAAGCAAATTAATAGGGTTTTTTATAAGGCATGGGGGGCACAAGCCAGTGCAATTCTTGGAGACAGCAGCACTAATGAAAAGACAGGCGGCAGAGCTGAAGATGTTAAGGTTTTCATTGAGATTGATCAGGATGGACAAGGTTAGAAATGAGTATATCAGAGAGACCGCTAAGGTTGAGTGGTTTGGAGGTGAGGATGAGACGTTTGGACATGTGCAAAGGAGATTTATGGATGTAGTGAAGGAGGAATTGGTTGTGACAGAGGAGGATGTAGGGATAGGGTGAAATGGAGGCAGATGATCTGCTGTGGCGACTAAAGGGAGCATCTGAAAAAAGAAGTGGCTGGTTATCTTTTATTAAAAGGATAATTGCTTCATATTCTGGTTCATTAATTTGCGAGAAGCACACTTCAAAGATCAAACATTGAACCAAGTGTATGCAGTGATGTTTTTAAATCATCTTTGACATTAAAAAAAACAACCCATCATTAACATTTAAAAAGAAACGGTTTGATCTTATTTGCCATAGGAGTGGTTTAGTCCTCACATTAAAATGATAGATTAGCCTGACTAAAATCTATAGAAGATTCCAGCCAATTTACATAAAGCTGAGCTGAAGGAAATTCATCAAAAATTCTTTCTTTTCTACTGACTCTTTTTGACTTCATGAGGCATCTGTAAAAAATTATAAACTTTTTTAGGACTTTTCGGATTCATTCTTCATCAATACATCACAGAATCATAGAAAGCTGTGCGCTGAACAGAGCAAGAATAGAAAATTTAGAGGGAGAGCAATTAAACAGTTAATTTACTGTTGAATTACTGCATTTATAATTATTGAATACATTTGCTTTCATTGTTTCTGTTCCATTTTGCAAGTGCTATATATATTAAAGCATCTTTATGTAAAGTTAAGCTTGATGGTGTGTTTGACTTTTGCCTTGTTGTTGCCTCTCCAGTGCACCTGTTTTCACTTTACACCAGAACAGGTGAAACAGATTGACTATGGGTTATGCTTCCTAACTGGACAGATTGCTATCCCTGAAGTTTAACTGACTTTTTGCTATACTATAATGATCAGGTGTCCATTTAAGGTTTTGAGGAGTACTGTTATTGCTAAGGGAGTGTTGATTTCGGGGTACAAAACAACAAGAAAAACTTTCCTTTAATGTATTTCTCACTGAGGAGGCTATTGATAATTTTAAAAAAATCTTTGAATTAATCACAACAAAACTGGAGACCTTTACATTAAATGCAGATGCTTCACATTACTTAATACTTGCAAATGCTAACAGCTTTTATAATTGGTAAAACTGTATTCAATATTTAGAAATGCAGCCATTCAAAAATTCATTAAAAAATTGACTCTACTTCTAAATTACGAATTCTTGCTCTGTTTTACTCCAACATTTTAGGTTTCTGCAAAAAAAGAAGCCAAAATCTCCAAAAGTCATCAGTTCTTACAGATGTTTCATGAAGTCATGAAGTGTTAACCGCTGGTGCCTTCAGTCTTTAGCAGTAATTGGCTGAATTGGGCCGCTCAGCCAGGCCACTGCTATCTGCAGGCTGCAGACCTGGATCCAAAGTTGTTGTTACTCAGTCTTTCTTGACTCCAGCTAAGAGGTCTGTTGCTCTGCAGAATATTGCTTCAGTGTGATGCAGAGTCTCCAAGCAAGAGAAAGTGCACACCAATCTGCATCTATCACATCATTCAACTTAGCAATCAAGTCAAATGGCCCAATGAAAGGCATGATCTTGCTCATGACAGTGCTTTGCTCACCTCGTTTTGAGGATTTTTAAAAGAACTCTATAAACATTTTTTTTGGTTTAATCATTACATAAAATAGTCAAATACCAGCACGATATTATATTTTGCCAGAGATCTCAATGAGAGCGATTTTACAACCTCCCAATACCCTGTTCTAATTTTATATTCATATTTCCAACATAAATCAGCTCCAGAATACACTGCACACATAGGAAAACACATTTTTATGCTTATGTAGGATATGTTTGTCAGCCAGTAGTGCTACATTATAATGTATAGCTGCATTGCAGTTATTGCAACATTTATGGAGAGAACTGTCTTTAGCTTAATATGAACAAAGCGGGTATTATGCATGCGTAGTGTACTGACAACAACATGAGTTAGAAACTTTACCTCGCCGGGCCGGATTTTGATGTAGAAATTATTCCTCTTGTAGGAGATTTTGAGGATTTTGGGCCAAGCAAATCTGTTGATCCGCAACCTGTCTCTGTAGATGAGTAGGCCACTTGCACAGACTCCCAGCATAATCTCCACACCCTCAGAGTCCTGGAAACAACACAAACATCAAGACACAATGAAACAAAATATGGAAATGTGCTTTAACTCATTTACAAGAAGCTATTTAACAGCAGCCGCTGACAATCTTTCAGTGACCACACCACTGCTCCCTCTTTTTTTTGGTGGTCTCCAAAATATGAACTTCCATAGAATCTACAGGATATATGGGAGGTGTTTAGGTGTCAGTGCACAGCAGGACAAAGTGTAATTTAAGATAAGAGCCAGGTTTGTGATAACAGGGTTAAGCAGGCAGGTGGAGAGTGGAATCAGGCATATGGCACTCTAAACTCTTCTATGCAGGCTGTGGCAAGATTGAATAAAGACTGAAGGGGTTCCAACTGGCAAAAGCAACAGTGAAGTTTTGGGAAATGGTGGGTGAAGCACAAAATGATGCTCTTCACTGCACAAAGCAAGAGATGAGCCGGTGAAACCAATGATGGCATTTTGAAAAGGAGGCGCTGATCCAAAGCAGGAACAAACAGCCTTATTTGTGGGGTGCTTAAAATGACACCTTTGAATGAAACCATGCACAAGTAGAGACCACACGGACACACACACTCAGGTAAAGCACATGGAAAGCAGCCTCTTACCTCTCCCTCAGCTGGAGCCAAGCATTCATAGAGATTCCCTACCAACTTTGCATTTAGTGAGAGAAGAGAGAAGACAAAAGAGGGATGCTGGTCTGATATGTACATCTTTTACTTGTGTATCAAAACTGTGACTCACAGAAGCAACACTGAGCATTGATGTCTGCCCAGTTTGATCAAGGACGCTTCTGCATCTCTGTCATCTCCTCTATTCTGATCCAAATCTGTGAAGGCAATTTCCTCCCCATCACGCGTGGCTATATCCATTTTTGACTTTCAAAGCACATTTGATAACCGATTCATATCAAGAAGACTGATGGCTGTAATTTTCTTTTATGACAACAGCGATCCTGCTGTCTTACTCCAGCTCTCCCTTTTTACTACCTGTTTTCTGATGACATGTTTATTCCTATCTGGCCAGTGAAATAGAAACAGACGGAAAATTATCCAAGTCAAGCTGGGCTCCAGACCCCCCCCCCCACCTATCAGCCCTCATAAACCCACCCCAACCCCAGAGAGGCAGCAGTGACACAATGTCAGTCAGTGAGCAGAGCAGCAGTGGCATGTTAAATCGAGGCATTACTGTGGCAGCCATGATGTGTCTGAAGCAGCAGTGTTGTGATAGCAAGCGTCAATATTGACTGCATGAGGGATGTGTTCCTATAAGATTTCATACAGAAAATGCAAAAACAGTTTATGCCCACATTATGAGAAAAAATTTCCTTTTGGAGGCACCCAGCATGCCTGAAGATATGAATATCCTTCTGGTACACTGATTTGTTTACAGAAACTAATTCAATTAGTTTTACTTTGTAAAATGAGCTTATTTGCTTATTCAGCTTTTACACAAAGACTATGATAACCTCCCATAAAGCTGATAAATTAATAAATTTTTCACTAATATCTCACTAATTTGGAAAATAGTGAGATATTCATGTACTGGTAAGCTAGATATTTTTAGCCTTTGCACTAATTATTAGTATGCATATGTGTTAAAGCACGTTATAAACACTTACAGGTTAATCTTTAAAAACCAATTAATCATTGGTCATTTAAGAAGTAGCAACTTTATTTTATTCACTTTCACCAGTTAGTTTGAATTCTATAGACTGATATTTATCACTTTTTCAAAGAAATAAAAAAAAAAAAAGCCAAAACAAGAGAATTGTTGGTAAATAAAGCTCAAGTGTCAAACAATGTGTGAAATAT
>VUQK01018642.1:26847-42836 GCA_015106715.1 Bujurquina vittata | reverse complement strand
TCAAGGGGAAATAAATAACAACCTCCCCCCCCCCCCCCCCACACACACACACACGCACATATTTCCACATCACTGTCCTTCATAAAAGTCCTTCCAGTGCCACAGTGGGACATCAAGAAATCGTGCCAACACTGAGTCAATGACACTGATTCCCTCCAACAAATGCCCCCATTTCACAGTCAGAACCCATCACCTCTTCTTACCACCAAAACAGCCAGCTAATCCCTCCATCCCAACCCCTGATGGGGAGGAATCTGCTAAAGGAGATTTGCAGAGAAGGGTCTTGTTCTCCTGTTCAGCCTGAACATATTTTGGGAATCCTACAAAGATTTGTAACTTTGAGAAAAGGCTCAACTTAATTTTGTTATGGAAGAAATATTTCAAGAGTGAAATGTCACATAAGTTCAGAAATCAGATTTATTCCTGAATTAATGATGCTCGAACAGAAAGAAAGACTGTTTGAAGGGCAGAAAGCGGCTATTCTGCTGTGGAACTTACATTTACAACAAAAGGCACTTGCCTTGATGGGTCTATTAGAATCAATGAGGTTATTCTGAATACCGGATCCTTAAGGACTGTAGCTTATCAGCGTAAGTGACCCGCTCAAGTGAACACAGTTCTGCTTTAGAAAAACTGTACAAAGCAATTCATCAATAATACAACTGTAGAAATGCAAAGAAATTTATTAAAACTGCACAGCTGGTCAAACTCACGCAGCAAAAATGACAAAAAAAATTTCAATATATAATAACTTATTTGATAGATTATCAAGCTCTGAAAATAATGAACCCATCCACACTTCACTATGCTAATAATGACTAACAACCAACTCACGCTCCATTTCTTCTCCTCCCAAAATATCCCATTTCCATATTTAATTTCCCTACATTATGATAAAAGCCACGCTGCTAGGATAGTGTGGGGTTGCGAGCTTCACATTTACAACACAAAGACACATGTTTTTCACTGATTGTTGGCTCTTGTTTCCTCAAAGGGTTTATTTCTGGAGAGCAGATGAGCTTTGAAGTAAGAACTGAACATTTAAGAACCATTACATGAATATTTTTTCCCCTCAAGACTATGAAGAAAAGGTTTGGAGGAAAAATGAAATCCCATAAAACAGTTTGACAATGCAAATGTGAGTGTGCAGGGAAAACTGTAAAATCACTGCTTCAAAAAAGGGCTGTCAAAATAGCAGTTTTATTCTGTTAATACAACATGCAGGGATGACAAAATTAGCACACAAATGAATTCTGGGTAAAGGAGAAGGCCACTGGCACAGATGATCAAATCATTCAGCTCTTTATCATTACGTCAACACAGAAAACAGTTTTACATTTTAATGCATTAAGTTAGGTTGCTTGCCTCATTTGACCATAATAATAATAATAATAATAATAATGCAGTTGAACAGCACATACTGCATTACACATTCATATAAAAGTTAAGATGACTTTTCTCGGCAAAAGTGGTGGAACAGGGCTCATAAACAAGTTCTTATTGATAAAATAAATTATTAAACTTTACAGTTTCCCCCAAAACTGCAACTATAGGATCTCCTCTCACTGCAATGTCTGAAATTAAAGTGCTCTGCTACTGAAAAGAGGTACAGCACTTGACAGTTGAGCTTAATTTTCTAAATGGTATTTATGTTGCTGCCATGGTGTAACTTGGTTTAACACTTGGTTAAACTGAACCTGTCAAGGAGAAGTTGAGGTATCACTGCTTTGAAAGTGACCAATCACATTAGGACCTTTCTTCCTGTGGGCTCTGCCCTAAAATCTGTGAAAAAGTCATATTGATTTGAGCGAGCAGAATTTCGTTTAGAGAGGAGAGCTGCCTACGAGAGCCTGAATCTGCTGCAGGGCTCGCCAAGCAGGAACACTTGTGTGGTTGACGGCTTTGTTGAGCGCTTGGCTGCTGAGTTCTGTGTGCATGGGTTGTTGATTTTACGCATGAGGAATTTAACTGCGCAAGTGGCAATGAACACCTGCGCCTGTGAAATGAAATTACTTGATAATGATTATGTTTAATGTCAATTTTGACAAAAATATAACTCCATAGTGGTGTTTCCGTCCCGATGGTTTACTTTGAAGAACTTTGTGTCGTCACTTTGTGTCTTTGTGTGCGCTTTCACACTAACAGCATGTTAACATGTGAGTGTGTGTACAATTATTTGCAAGCGTGTGTAACGGATTGGCTCAAATGCTAGAAATGATCTTATTCCAGTACCTGGCCCATCTATCGGTGCATCTGTACCCAAAATTCAATTTTAATATAACCGTAGTCATCATGAGATAAACTGATGCAAATTTAACTGTAAATATATTTGTGTAAAGCAATCGGACAAATATCCTGCATTATCCATTTGCAGTGAAAACAATGCACATGTTAGTTTATTGCCAAAGAGTGACATTTTTCCTTTAAGCACCTTCCACCTCTGAACTTGGTCACGTCTGCAAAATATCAAAGTAATGAAGAAGCTGATGGAAGGCTACATTATCAGTCTACATGCACAACATTTAAAAACTGCCACTATTCTACAATAAACTAAAAACAACCACTTGCAGTGACTCACCTCCACATTGAGAGTGTAGTCAGAACCATCCAGTAGAGTGACTTTACACTGCATGATCTTCACCTTCTTGACTCCTCTCAAAGGAGACCTAGACAGACGACTGGTGGATGACCTGTGGGATACCAGATCCTCTTCCTGCTGCTCCTGACAGAAAGAGGAAAAAAATTGCAAATGAAAATGAAATGAGAATAGCACATTTATACCAACAGTTTTCTTCATTTGGAAGTTCTGCATTGAATTTCTTTGTTAAAAGTAATGAGCTGTCTCAACTGTACCTTTATTTTACAGAATAATTGTCATGCTGATTGAGGACAAAATCATTAACCTGTCTAAGTACTCACCAGTGGACAAGTTTCCTTACCTAAATGACGTTAACGTAAACCTAAAAATAGAAACTGGGACCCTGACTGAATGTAATCAGGTCCCACTGAGAACAGCCAGAGGTGTACCGCCATTTTGTCTCAAGGAAAGAAAATCCAATTTTCCACTTCACTGAAAACAAAGCCTTTCCTGACTGACTTTATGCTGGGAAAAAAAACCATTGGCTCCAAGATATTTTTCCTTCTTACATACAGTGAATTTAATTCCCCCTTTTATTCTGATGAAGAACATTTCTTATCTTGCTCTTCAAGCCATTTTCATTGCATTGTTCCTACAATATCTACTGCAGCTCATGTGGACTAATTCTCTGTGGACTCATTCTGATGGAGCATTTAACAATAGAAGAAGAACACGATTACTATTAAAAGAATACAAGCATTAAAGTGACTGGTTAGTAGATTTGATCAAGTTCAAAATTTCCAGGAGATTTCCACAAGATCCATTTCAACCATTTATGGGTGATTTATGACTAGTGAGAACAGGCACCACAGATGTACAAAATCACAGTTACATGTGCACCCTGCTGGAGAATGTGTCTCACAGGGAAGGCCGACAGTGTTGTGTCAGACTGGTGTGATTTCCCCTCAGTCTTGCTCCTGGCAATTCACACAGCTCCAGCAATGACGGTGCATCATTGATCATCCTCAGCTCTGCGAAACAAGGGCTGCATAATGTAGCTACGTGAATTTTAAATAATCCTGGGATGTATCAAATAATGGGCAACACTGCAAGTTATACATGGAAGTAGATCATAGAACAGATTCTTAAAATTCTTCCTCTCCATACTCCTATTTCCATTGAGCTACCTGGCTCTAGGGGAATAGCAATGTTCACTTTGGATCAAACCATCAAGTGTAGTCAGAAAAGTGAAGACATGTTGATGATGGACATGTTATACCAATCTTTTAATATGAATTTTTTGGTTTATGTCTAAATACCAATGTGATGCTAAATAGATTTATAAAGACTGTGCACATAATCAAATATTAGCATCTCAATGAAAGCAATGCTGTGCCCACATATATCCTAAGGAAAGTAAAGCCCGGCTATCATGCTATAGACATGCATAAAAGTGCTTAATGTAGATAAATGAAACTACTGCACAAGCCCTACTTTGCTAATGTGAAAAAATTACATTTATTTTTACCACTGTCCACAATTCCCTGCCTTGGACATCATTTACCCATCACCTTTCCCTGTGAGTGCCTCTCTCTCATTACAGCCCATTATGATTCACACGTAAGCTCATGCTCCATTTCTTCTTTCATCAAAGACACCATTTCAATACTTCTCTTTTCCATATCAAGATAAGAACCTGCAAGGTGAGTGGGGTTGTGAGCTTGAGCATGTTGAAGCAGTTCTCACATGCTCCAACATGAGGCACATTGAGAAAACATGAGAAAATGTTTCTCTTTTAAGTAGTAAATTAGGGAAGAAGTAGGAGTCTACCTCACACTGAACCGCTCTAGTTTAGAAGCACTGGAAATTCAATCTGCAGATCGATTAAATAGTGAGCCAGAAGGCTGTTTCGGCCAGAACCTGTAGACAAGCACTTAGTGCTCAGATAACATCAGCAGCTTTCCAGGCTTCATCAGACATAACATGGATAGGCTACAGGGCACAATATTATACTACCAGAGATGCCTATTCTCTGGCTTTAGACTCTCCCACCAGCTTTGTCAAATACATAAAAATTATTTAAACATGTTCACGAGTCAAGGTGGTTTGTAATATTCAGGACAACTTTTTAAAATACACTAAAACAATAGTTCAGACTCAGCTCAACAGGTTTCATTCCAGGTTTTGGTCCCTAAATTTGTCCACAGCTGCATGAAGTTGCAATCATCACAACAATCAGTTGACATTGGAGGATATGTAAAAGCAGTCAGTCCAACAAATGAATGTCAATATAAATCACTGCTAACAGATAATGGCAGATTTCTACTATATTCACAAGTCATACTTGATGATAATTTAAGTTAGTGGCTGTTTCCAACCCTCTGAGCTCTACCCCAAGATAACAGGAAGGATGGCTGTGGCAGTCTTCAAGAACTGTACTTTACAAGTTATTTAGAAAGCCTCTGAAAGAGGCAAAAAGACAGCAAAACAAACCATAAATCACCCCTTACCAAACTGCCTGTGTGTGGCCAACAACAGACAGTGAATATGTCTGTTAAACTGCCCAGCTCTATTAGACATAAAGCTCGAAAAAAAAAGCGTCCACAGTTGAAGGTTTCTTGATCTGAGTTTCTTCCCATTTATAACATATAAAAGTCATAAAGTTATGACTGTAAACCAAGTTTTCCTTGCAAACAAATGCATCCGATTCAGGGTTGTAACCGCCATGGAGGACCCTGAGGTCACGTCTTTCCCCCCCACCGCCTCTGTGTTCATTTCCATTTTTCCTCACAAAGCCACAATTCATTCAGAAGCGGGATGAATGGTGTGTAATGTTTTGCCACATTCAAAAGGATCTATACAATGTTTTGCTGACAAAAGAATCATTCTTGATTAAAGAAGAATAGTTCAAAAATATCAAATTAAGTAAAAGTATGTTAAAAGGAAAATAATGGTGGATGCGATGGATGGATGTTCCATTTCTAACAGAAGTGACAGTGGGTGGATGCAGTTACAAAGAGGCTGACCTGTTCTTTCCTGGCCGGGGTGCTGTGTCCGGCGGCGGCTGGAAGCTGCTCCAGTTGGTTCTGCGGTGAAGCGGGTTCGGCTGCTGCTGCTGTCGCTTTTGCTTTCCCCTTTTCTGTCTCCTTGTTCTCCTGTGGCTGCTTGGCCTCCGAGTCGGCGCCTGATTCAGTTGTCATGGTAAATCACACTGGAGTGGAGGAAAATGGAGGGTAAAAGAGGAAAACTGGATGAGTCAGCTGACTTGTTATGAATTGATGCAGCACCGCTTTTCAGGCCCATCTAATGATAAGCTCCCCTCTGATGCAAATGCAGAGATGTGGATATTGTTTGACAGCAGAATAGGAATTAATGCAAGTGGCTTTGGCGAACTCAAGTACCCTTTTCACTAATCACAGTTGTGTCAGCAGCTGACAATGACAAGTGCTTCGACTGCTTGGACTATGACATCAACAAATTCTATATTACATCCATTTTCACATATGCTGGAATGGTGGATTTAACTGGCTTAAAATAATATCTATAGTTGTAATACCTATATGAACTTTTTTTTTTCTTTTTAAAAAAAAATATAAACACAAACAAATTGATTTCTGAAAAATCAGAAAATAGACACAGGTCTGGGGTAATGTCTAAATATATTGTGCCAATTACTTTTCAATTGCTTTTGTCAATTGGAAAATCATATATTTTATTAATTGTTGCAGGTGGACTGCACCTCTCCGGCTCAGGGATGAGTTCCTGCCCCAAGTGGAGGAGTTCAAGTATCCCTGGGTCTTGTTCACGAGTGACGGGAGAAGGGAGCGGGAGATCGACAGACTGATCGGGGCTGCTTCTGCAGTGATCCAGACGCTGCACTGGTCTGTCATGGTGGAGAGGGAGCTTACTATAAAAGGGAAGCTGTTGATCTACCTGCCGATCTACGTTCCTACCCTCACCTATGGTCACGAGCTTTGGGTAGTAACCGAAAGAATAAGATCGCAAATAAAAGCGACAGAAATGAGTTTCCTTCAAAGGGTGGCTGGCCTCTCCCTTAGCGATAAGGTGAGGAGTGGCTCAGAGTAGAGCTGAGGCTCCTCCACATCGAAAGAAGCCAGTTGAAGTGGCTCGAGCATCTGATTAGGATGCCTCTTGGCTGCTTCTTGGGTGAGGTGTTCCAGGCATGTCCCACCAGGAGGAGGCCCCGGGATAGACCCAGGAAAAGCTGGAGAGATTATATCTCTCAAATGGCCTGGAAACACCTTTGGGTCCCTCCCGGTGAGCTGGTGGAGGTTGCTGGGGAGAGCGAAGCCTGGGCTTCTCTGCTTAGGCTCCTGCCCCTGTGACCCGGTCCCGGATAAACATAAGCGAATGGATGGATGACTGGCTGCAGGTGTTTCACGTTCTGGTAAAAGCATCAACATGTGTATATTCACTCTTAAATAAATAAATAAATAAATAAATAAATAAGCATCATTAATCTACTCATTGGATTGCACTAATTTGCTGACTTGGAGGACATTAAGTGACAAAATATAATAAATTGATGACTGAATATTTGAAATAATTAATCAAATGGAAATGTCAACCATCTAAAGCTCTCCGGTGTGAAGCTGCACTATTTTTCCACAAGAAGATAAACTTTAAATCGCTTTATGCTTTCTAACTGTTGATCAGACAACTTTGGGAATTCCAAGATGTATAACTTTACACTTTACAATTCAAAATAGCTGATTAAGTCTATAAGTGCACGTCCTCAGTTTCTACGTCGTGTTTACACTCAGGAATCCAAAGTGTCTGAGCTGCGCCAGTACGCGTTTTTCATAGCATGACCTTCTGCTTCTGTGAATAGCAGCATACCAGAGACAGATGCAGTCCCAAGAGCCTAAAACTGCGTAACGAGAGGAAATATCTAATGCCTAGTTTTGACAATGATGTCAGATAGGACAGCTCACACTGGAGGCCCTCTGTGCTAACTGTACCCACAGGCTTTGACACGGGGGTGTGGGGTTTGGAAGGTGTTTGTGTGTGTGTGTGACAGCACACACTGCGCCTCTGCAGCACAGAGTCTGGGTTTTGTAGTATGGATGCCTGTCATTCTGCTGCTGGCCTGCTTTTCCCTGAGCTCTATTTATAGGGCCATGTTTACTGCAAGCACGGAAGATTCCGAGGAAGATCTCTGACTTCCAGCCGTGGCCAGAGTCAGCAGCCTGTGGATCAAACAAAACCAACACTGCCTAGGGTTAATCCTCAAATATAATCAAATACTCATTTAAAAAAAATGGAAACATCTCCAAGGGTGACTGCAGTTCAAAAGATGAGCACATCAAAACAAGATGAAATCCACTGTGCTAACAGCCTTTTGGGAAGCAAGATGTTTTACCACCTGTAGTAAGAAATACTTCTCAGAAAACCTATCAAAGATTTTAATTTGGCCAACATGTCTGGACTACATGACCTCATACCTCTGTTGGGTTGTTAATCTTGCACTCTTTTAACTTCAAAATGCTTAGAGCTCAACAGATCTGAAGGTTGTGTTGTCAACCTCATGATCCAAAGCCATTTGGTATAATCCACTAATTCTAATGCAGAATGATGCTTTACTTAAGCAGGCAATAGCTTTTTGAATGCCAGAGAATATTTCATCTTCGCTAATGAGCAGAAGATTTAAATTCTGATGGAACTGCTTCAAACTAGCAGTACAATATAATGCCCACTCAACCTTTACCAAGTAAGGAAAAAAAACAAACAAAAAAACCCCAAAATCAGCAAATTCGTTACTTAATGGATCAAAATTATGCTGACCTAAAGCAAAAGTAATTCTGGACTAAAATGAGTCAAAACTGCTTTTGGAAGGGTCAGGAGCATTCTAAGTGTTCTAAGCCCCAAGGGTCACTGAATGCAATTTAGATTCAAAGCCTGAGCAGAAGCACTTTAAATAAAGGAGCAAAATCACAAGGTCCAAATTACAACCCCAAAACATGTTTCCCAAGTGAAGACAAGCAATTTTAAAAGACCACTAAGCTTAATTCAAGCAAAAATCCTGTCAAAACTTCTTTCGCTGCAACTTTGATTTGTCATGTGTGGCAGAGTTGAGGAGCGGATCACTGATCAGCTGACAGAAGATGGCTAACCTTTGCCTCTCTTAACCCTTTTCTGAAAGAGGAACTATGGAAAGAGGGGTGGGACAGAACATCTTAGCACCATAGAAATGGAGGAAGAATACGTTCAGTCACTGGTGACAGGCACTCTTCACAGGGCAACACAACAGCCTACACAGTAGTCTTGTGTGTGGCCCTCCACCACAGACTGGCACATAAATTATGCATTCAGAAAGAAACTCCTTTATTGACCTGGATTACTGTTAGTAACTGCCCAATATTGTGTTATCATACTGAATATAAGTTTTAGCCAAAGTACGTAAAAAATGTCACTGATATTTTCAAATGAATAAACATGTGCTGTGTCACTCTGTTGCTGAATAATATTTTTCATAACTGAGATTCACTCTCCCTCAGGTCACGCAGTCATAATCAGACAGTTTTTGGTAAAGATGGGGTTCAGCAACATTTTATTAAGTTCAAATCATTTTGAAGCCCCTAAGTAAATCTTATGAGACTTGCCTTTCAACAAGTATTTAAGGGCTAAAAAAGCTATAACTCTTTGTGCCTAATATTTTTTCCTGGCTGAGAAAGCACTTGAATTACTATATATCCACCAATGTGGGTACCTGATCTAGAACAAGTTCCATGCAAAACAAATCTACAGCTTGGTCCCAAATGTTCTTCTTAGAATTTACCTCAAGGTCTCCAACAGAATTCTACACAATGTTTGGTTCTCAGTGGAACTGGGGGCTTACTGTATAAGAAGATAAGGTTTAATATGAGCTTTGTTGTCATCATAAATTGACAAATCTCTGCATTTTGTTGACTTGGGAACTGGCTCTAAAATAGAACTGGCTATTGTAAAAACAGGAAGTTTTAAAACATTTGTTTGTTCTCTCTGTAGATTCTGGAAATAATAAAATTAGTAGTCAGCACTTGGAAAAAAAAAGCACTTAGTGTTAAAGATATAATCAAATTTACCTCTGAGATTCCCAGGTTTACAGTCAAACGCAACCTGATGGAAAGCACTTATACTCTCCTTGGTCACACCTCAAGATAAAAGCCAATACTGCGTTATGACTTCTAAGGAAGCACAAACAGAAACCACGCACTGAAGTATAAACATTAATACTACTTTATCATACTTCAATCTTCTGTGTCCCACAGTTAATAAAATCTATCTTTCACTAAACAAACCAATAAAATCCCACTGAGCTGCAATGCCTAGGTAGCGCACTACAGTGAATATTCACATCCACCCTAAAAGTAGCAGCTGAGGCTTATCGGTTTGTAGCTGCATAACATAATTGATCACCGACACTAAATACTGTAGTACTGCCCATGCATTGCAGACTTCCATTTAAGGGCCATGTGTGATTGTAATGCACACTGCTGGAAACAGGCCTGTGCACATTAAGTTTCACGCACACACATGGGAGGATGAGGGACTGCCATCTGTGCTAAGCGCTATTAGCCAGAGTACACCACAGCTGGGCCCATCCCTGCCACCCCTGCCCCCACACTCATTACCCCTCAGGGACTAATGGAGGTTACATGGAGGGGAATAGCCTGCGCCGCTTGACACGTCAAGGCCCATCCCAAGCAGGCCTGCTGAATAAGATTGGACCATTCTGCATGGCCGCCGGGCCGACAGCTGTCGCACACCCAAACCCAGCAGCTGTAACAAGATATCATGGTGCTGGTCTGGACACTCAAATGAGGCACCTCTGTGGAGAGGTTACAGATCCCCAAAGTTTTATCAACTGCCCTGACTCCCACATAACTATTGATTTTTTGAAAGGCCAAAACTGGGGGGCTGTGGCATTTAGCAGATAAATCAATAGCGTTTTTGTAAATAACTTATTTAACCAATTAAAACATCATTATTTCAGGCTTCACCTCCTATTACACTGTAAAAAAAATTAAGGTTTTGGGGATTTGTGTTGCTGTTCTGATATAAGACATCTAAAGAAGACAGATAACGGCCATATATAAAATACCATCTTAACAAATTCAATTACCAGATGAATCAATTACTTTGTGGTCACAGCCAAAAATGCTGTCCAGCATCATCCCAGAAGATTTCAGAGTTAATTAAAACAAGAGACACCTGAATGGGTAGAGCTGTATTGGACATCAGTCAAAGTGATAACAATGTAATAAAGGCATGAATGCCATTTCTAATTAAACCATAAGAGAAGGACCTGTTTATCTGATTCGAGACACCATGTCAAGTTTCTGGCAGGTAACAACAATGACAATACTAACAAGCTACAAGTTGGTAAAAGAAACTTTTTACAAATGTTCTGTTGGACACCTTCCTTACAATGTTTACTTTATTACATAGCTTGGTGCAGTTTAGCTTTGTATTGATTACAATTTTTCACAACCCAGATCTGTTTTATACCGCACTGTGTTTAGCCAGAGTGTTCTCATGCTTTGGTGCAGGCCAAACTGAGTATCAACAGTTCCAACAATGCAAAACGTGGGTTTCATTTGAAGAGCCAGCAAAGACATTCCAAAAACCACCCTCCACAACAGGACAAGACAAGAAAATCTTGTAAAATCTTGACGTTTTATGGCTTTGTGTATACACTTAGTTGCCAGTTTACTGTTTGAGAGTGCAAGTCATTCAAATGATCCCTATAAGGGTCCTCTGAAACGTCCATAAAAAAAGTCTCTTGACATCTGAAACAAAATGGTATTTGCAAATTTGATTATACCATTTAGTAACTGTTTTAGATATCGCACCCAGTCCTCATGTCAATTTGTCATGTCCAAAAGTCGTTTGGCTGAACCCTCACAAGCCAAGCTGTCACTTGAGACCTCAACAGCAGAAATTGGGGAAGGCACACTGGTCACACGAAGGTGACTCCAAGCAGGGAGCATTTTTGCAGAGGAGGCCATAAATCCTGTCATCTTGCTGCGTTTACATTCTTAGCATTACTGTCTCTAGCAGCGAGGCCTTTGACGATTCAACAGGCAACCCAGCTACCTTACTGCTATCACACTAACTGTGCACGCTGTGTGACACAATCATCGTGGGACTGTTGACATGTAATTGTTTAAGGCCAAGGATGGTTTCTGTGAAAGGGTAACACAAACATTAACAATCTGTCTGATAGGATTTGTTTGAGTTAGTCGCTCTCAATTGAGTTGTCTGCCTTTGTTGACAAAGGAGAAACCCTCTGTTAATGTAAAAGATTAGAACTAAATCTTTGCATATTGATGAGACACTAAGAACTTCTTATACTGTGGCTGAGATTGGCCAGAGGGGATTAAGCATGTTAGGAGATTTGCAATCAGTAAATCTGACTTAATTACTAATAATGCCTGCTGGTATGAATACCAAAGGGTTAAAATAAGCCTCTCTTTTATCCCTTTTACCTTGTTTACTGTGTGAATTCTGAGGCACATTTGCAAGTTATTCTTTTGGATTAGTTTTATGCTCACTGGGCAACACTCAAATCTAGCCCAAGAATCTTGAACTTGAAAAATACTGATGCAAGACTGATGCATTCACGTTAAGCACAGTCACTGCTCAATGAAATGGCATTGTGTCTACAGGAACTTAAAACTACCATTGTTCCACAATCCAGTTTGATGAGCTGTTACAGATAAAAACACCAAACAACATCAACCATTACAATGATGTCTGAGTGACCTTAGAGAGCCATGATCTAATCAAAAAATGTGTGTTTTTTTAGGAATAATCAGTACATTGATCTTGAGAGTAGCATGATTAAGGCATAATCAAAGTATCAATCTGTCTAGACACATTTACATTAGATATACACACAGGGCTGGTCAAATACCAAAACAGTGACATTTTGAAGTATAAAAATAATTGTTTCTTGTTCATCTTTGTAATCTTTAACATAAGTTTTACTCTTTGTATCACAGCTACTGATGACACAGGCTCTTATTATCCAGCATATGAGACAATTTACGGTTTAAATATATAAAGACAGGCCAGACATCATGATTCAACAATATGTGCTTCCTCATATAAATCAATGGTGTCAGCAGTTTCTGTTAAGTGGGATAAAAATAAGACAGCTTCCTCCATAGTGGCTGTGCAAACTAAAGCTATGAACAGAGGTGCAGCCTCAGTAAATGAATCCCTGTATACAAGGCCCACAATGTTTCTTCCTCTCAATGCTACTGCAACAGCAGCTTACTGTGCATCTTAATTAAATTGTCAAGTCAGACTCCAGCCATTGCATACCGTGGCTGCAAGGATGCAAGGATGCTAAAAGAGGATCCCGACCGTGTCATCCAGCCCCTAACCACGCCTACCGCACTGCAGATCAAAAACACCGAGGTACGTCGTCTTAACCTCGGATAATCTGACAGTTTTAATCCATAAATTATCTGCAAATTGTAACAGTGTCAGACAGTGACTCAGCGCTCTCCTTCACTGATGGAAAAACAAGGGGATTAAAGGTCGGACAAGCATCTGTATCATCTCCTTTCACCAATTTCACACACTTTCTAGCCCCGAAACTTGAGCACGTTAGCCTGCTTCACCTCAACCGGCGTGCTTTGAAATATCCGAGCAAACCTTGACTTTTAGCTTCACAAGAACCGCCGCCGCGGGCTGTTCAATCGGCAAAAAGCAACATTTTTGCTACAGTGCTGTGCCTCGAACGGCTACAATGTAAAACCACAGCGGGACAGAAACACAGACATACGACCCACGTTTCTGAATCGGTTAGCCCCGTCCACTCGACTTTATTCCGCCTGAATGGATACAGTAAAACTGTATTCTGATCTTAATTATCTGTCATCTGCCGCGGGTGGTGGGGAGCCACGAGCAAAAATGTGGCGCGAGAAGAAATATTACAAAGAACTGCATAAGACTACATCTCTTCTAGGGGAGCCTCGGTGTAATATCAGAAAAGAGAAGCAGTAAAGAAAAGGAGGTTTATTACCAGACACACGGTCCTCGTTCAGCTGGTTATACGAGTTGCATTCGTAGTGGGCTTCTGTTTCCTGACAGCGGTGCTACTCTGCTGCAGTTCCCCTCTCCACCAGCCTATCAAACTCCACTATGCAGCCGAGAGTAGAATTGTGGGATATCAGGACAGCCGGGCTATTATTTTAGCAGCACCCTCCTCCAAACACGCGCGCGCGCACGCACGCATATGCACGCGCACAGCGGGGCAATTAATGACACGAGGTTTGAGTCATCTCTATTTGAGGACACGAGATTAAATTAATGCCAATCAGTGGAGGAATGCAACAAAGAAAGGAAGACGTGCTCAAGTGACTCCTCAGTTCTGAGTCGTGTTTGTGGGTCAATCTACAGTTGAAGGACATTTTTTTTTTGCTCCACCCATGAATTTGAAAATATTCCATGCACAAAATCCTAAAACATACATTTGTTGTGAAAATTGCACTTGCGTAAACCTAATTATTGAAAACGTGTATAAGAGATTTAAAATACAAAATTAGTTCTATAAGAAATTCCACCCCTCCCAAGCAAGTTTCGTCCCAAAACATATGCGCAACCCTGTTACTGAAACCTGTTTAAAGGAAAAGACAAAACAGTGAGATGAGATGAAAAAGAAGTGACATGATCGAATGGTGCGCTCACAACATGGTGAAACCTCTTGGACATATTTTGTATTCTTCAGTCTTTTCTGGCTAGATTGAGTGTGTCACAGATTTCTGAGGCATTCCCTGTTTACACCAAAAATAATACATCACTACCAAAAACACTGTCTCTATAGCACTGGGAAAAAAAACAGTCCACCAATATTGGCGTTTGTGTGTATATATATATATATGGTCTGATATGTGCCAAATCAAAATGTGGTGGTGTAAAGTGATGTCTTACATGTTCGATTGCCAGCTAAAGAGCTGAAGAGTCAAACTGATGATAGAGTCATATCAGAATGTTTTTATTCCACAAAAACAGCATCGGCCACAAAAACACAACATAGGCCACGCTCCAAGAATTACGAACATTAAAAAAATACCTCTAAACAGCCATGTGCTATTTCAAGCCATTTAATGGAAAACTGACATTTCATGTAGCATTCAGTCTCAGAATATTTTTTTGTATTTTGGAGGAAGAATCTTAGTTCAACTGTGCAAATTTAATTGTGTTTCATGGGAAAATGGTGTACCTTTTTACTTCCTGGTATTTATGTAGCAGCCACAGTTACTTTGCAGATTAATATTTCAATTCAGTTTTATTTATATAACGCCAACAAGAGTCACTTCAAGGCGCTTTATATTGTAAGGTAAAGACCCTCCATTTGACATAAAAAAGCAGTGACAGGCTTTAAAAAATATGCTTCAGATTAAAATAGCACCACAAAAAGAAGCTCAATTTGACCAGCAGCAAATTATTGCATCGGTATTAGTTTTCCAGAAATATAACACTGACAGGAACTGCACATCAAGCGCTTTCACTTTTTACATTTAAAGTACATTTTTCCTTTAATACTTCTGAACAATGCGGGGCATTTACTCTGTGGTATACTGGCTATTTTACTACTTCTGTCACAGAGCTGCAGCTATACAATCCCCTGCTGACTGTATGCACTGGACCATCCACTCTCAAATGAAAAACTAAGGCACAATGAAACAAGGAAATCATGTGCATTTGAGAACAGCAATGCAAACACACATCTGCAGCGCTCTCCCAGGCACACACATTGGTTTGTGTGCATTCACAAATACAGACATAAAAGCAAGTTTTTAATTAAGGTCCGGGTTGTCCCCTCTGGGGATTTGCGGGTTTTGCCTTCCGCCTCCAGCGGGGAACTTGACCCAACTCGATCACCCACTTGACTTTTATTTCATCAAACTGCTTTCATGCTGGATGCCCACACGTACAATATGCGAGGCAATTATAAACATAAAGTTATGAACACTGGGGCTTATGAGAACTTTCTGATGAATTCACACATAAATAGTGACATAGTGGGCATGATTTCCAGATAGTAGAACAGCATACAGTGCAGCTCTTATGGCCAGAAACAAGGCAGCCGCTTCCTCATTCAGTTACTTGCTTATTATAGCACAATTCATAAAACAATTTATTTAAAAATTTTTTTACAATGTCCCTCAAGTTACATTGTAAAATGATTTAGCTACACTACATACAATCTTCTTATTCTAACAACTTTTGTGCAGCCACCAGTAAGGAGAGTGAGGTTTAACACTGCAGCAGCTTAACAATACATGTAACCAAATATTCCTGCAACCTTCCATTCAGGGTGTGTGTGTGTGTGTGTGTGTGTGTGTGTGTGTGTGTGTGTGTGTGTGTGTGTGTGAAATTATAGAGGGGGGGG
>VUQK01018642.1:3468-20108 GCA_015106715.1 Bujurquina vittata | reverse complement strand
GTCGCCAGCCTGTCGCAGGGCCAACACAGAGAGACAGACAACCATTCACACTCACATTCAGACCTGTGGGCAATTTAGAATCACCAATTAGTCTAAACCCACTAAAAATAAACAAACATAATAAAAAATTCAATTCAACTGGCTTTTAAAAATCAGCTGAATTGTGTGCTTAGTGAGAGGAGCTAAAAAAAAAAAAAGAGGATTCTTCTTTGTGGGAATGCGCTGCATTTGGTCCAAGCTCTCCTTACAGACAACTGTAATTTATCAAAGACAAATGCAAAATGACAGAACAGTACCTCCTCTGCATTTTGCACACTCCAAGCCAGACCATGAGGACAACAAATGTCATGCCTCAGCAAAACGCTACCAATCATCCACAGAAAGCCGCCACCAGCAAATAAAAAGAGACAAGTCCCACGGACTTTGGTCGGCGTTATCTGCCCGGTTCAGTACCTTCATCATTCAGCCACATAAAAGTGGTGAAATTACTCAAGTGCAAATGGTGAGGAGGCACCATAAAATGCACTGCCCCATCTTAAAATATATATGTCTAAAACATTAAACAGCAACTGAAACTCAGTTCCAGCCATATGTACCTCCCTATTAAGGACACCATGAGATAAAGGTGCAGTTCAGATATAAAAGGAAATATTAAAGAGACTATTAAAACAGAACCGTCTTCCTTCTTTGATTCATTAACATTTCTATTTCAAGGAAAGGAAACACACGCTGTGACAACTTCCCTATTCTGAATAGTCTGCCTGTGACCAGCAAACGTTTAATCAGGTGTGTGTGTGTGTGTGTGTGTGTGTGTCAGCGTGCATGTCACAGAAAAGAAGAAATGCTTTCTTAGCAGTTATGAGAAGAAATTAGTTAAGAAACCGCCTGAGAAAAATGCTGATGAGGAGATTACGGACTTGTCAATATGACAGAACACATTAAGCACATTTTGAGACTTTTAAGTCAAAAGTGTCATGGAGAAAGTTGAATTATCGGGGGGTTTGCTTTGTATTTGAATCATCGGGCAAAGAAAGAAATGGATTTGACTTGTTTTCCCTTTTAAACAGCTGTTACACGAAGTTTCGCAACAATCTTGACACGTTAGATTTTCAAAATAAAGCGAAGAAAAGTGGCGATCACTTCTGTTTGACACATAGTTGAGAATTTTAAAGTCTGTCACTTGAAATGTGTTCGATTTTAACCCGAAATTACTCTCTGTGCTTGCTTTGTGTGTGTGTTACACTTTTGTCCACGAACACTCACCATTTGAAACATTCCAGGTCGCAGCCGGGAGAGCAGCGGGTCACAATGTGGTTGGAAGTCCGGTGATTGCAGCGGAAAAAAAACATGAAAAATAAAACATTACCGAGTGGACACACGTTATGCCCCACAACCAGAATAACCCGTTCTAAAATGTTAACAACCACTTATGACATCTTAATGCTGCCCTAATTACGCAAAACGACTTAGTTTACTCACGCTCTCCTAGCGAGCCTGTTTTCGGCACACAAACTTAACGGTGCAAACACAAGCGAGCACTGTACCTGCGTGTTCAGACAGGGGACACAAACTCCCCCAAACGCCAGCTGTGGTCGGGGAGAGCTACAGAAGAGCAGGAGTCCCGACGTGGGTCTCGTCCGGGTGCAAAGGATCACACACCTGTGAGCGCCAGCTTTGGCAAACCTTCCCGGAGACGGAGCCAGCTAACCCCGCCTCTCCCGTCTTAAAAAAAATCGGCCCCCGTGGTGCTCTTAAACAGGCGCACACCGACTCCGTCAGCATAGACCCAGTGCCCCCTGCTGGTTGCTTTGTTGATAACACTTCTTTTTGAACATCACATGACCACTAGATGGCCACGTTAGGCTGAGTTGCGTCCACTCGTGAGTGGTCCGCAAGCTTGAAAGAGGACCTTTTATCTGAAATTTGGGGAGCTGTTAACAACATCTAGGACTACTTTCTTCATAGCTCAAATGTTAGAAGTCAGCTGTGGAAGAAGACTACTGTGCAAAAGTCTTGAGGCACTCCTTATTTCTTTATGTTTTGCTCAGAGAAAGGGAAATTGGTGCAGTGATTTATTGAAACGTGCAATAATGTAATACATGGAAATACATGGAAATGCAGGATATAAGGCAAAAAAGAGTCTGCACAGTTCAAATGAGCATGAAAATTAATATTTGGTATGGCCACCATTATTCTTCAACACAGCCTGAACTATTTTCAGCAAACCATCTATCCATCCATTTTCTTCCACTTCTCCTTCAGGAATTGTTCTCCTGAGTTCTTGAAGGATATTCCAAAGCTTTTCTTCGGATGTTTGCTGACTTTTGATCCAACACTGCTTCAATAATGTTGAAATCCGGGCTCTGGGAAGGCCAGCGTATGACTTATAGTGTTCAATTGTATGTTTTTCTATCCAGGCATCCTTTTAGTCCATCTGACACTTTCCAGATGGTACGGCATGGTAGATTCAAAATCTGATGGTACTTTTATGAAAGAACTTCATAAAGTCTGGAGAACTATTGCTCAAGATCACTTAAAAAATACAATATTTGAAAGTAGCAGAATATGATAAAGTCATGCAGAGATACAATAAACTGGATGTTTAAACTGGCACAAAATAGAAGTGCTCATGTACCCAGTATAAACTAATACTACTTGGCAATACTACTGTTTCCAAACGTGCAAGCTATAGCACATAACATTATGGAAACGTCTGCTTGAGTAAATGGAGCAACACTAATATATGCACATGCTACATACAAGGGATTGCTAAATGCTTTGCTGAGTATGTCAATGATTAGCAGCTACCAGAACACAAAGATTGCAGAGAAACATTTTGAGCCCTTACTTGACAATACAGCATAGGAAAGCAAGGAGAGAGCGGGGGGGACTCACACACAGGAAGCTATCTGGCGTGGACTCGAGCTCAGGCCTGTGTCATAGCCTTTAGCACATGGGTCACCTGCTCAGCCAGGTGAGCTATATAGTGGCACTCAGAAAAATGGTTTTGACAGTAGTCACTGTCACAATTTTCCCTTTAGTCTGTCACCCATGTGAGCAAATGTTCAACTGTTAACTTCTTCTTGTAATAACGAAGACGATTATTAAGACAACTGTTGTAAAGGTCACTTATAGGTCGCTGGTCTCAGTTCAGCTGGCAGAGATAATAAAACATCAATACCACTGCAGTGTTTCCCAGTAATGAGAATTACAGCTTAAGTGCAGGACGACAAAATCCATACAGTCTGTAGGTTTGCCACACAATCAATCACAGTCCGACTTCCAGTTTTTAATCTGTTTAATTTTTCTTAATGCAAATAAAACTATTTGGAGCAAACAAGCCATTTTGCATTCGTGGCATTTAATCTAACATCACACAAAGACATCTATTAGACCTGACGGAGGTGTTACACTCAAATTTATTCAACCATGAATGCTTCATATAAACAAGTGTGCACATAGGGAAGACCTCGTCCTTAAGGTCCCAACCCTAAACCAAACGTCTACCTGAGATTCAGTTCAGTTCACCTATTCACGTGGTATTCACATAACAATGCAGAGAAGCAAATCTAGACTATCTAAATATCTGTGGCATGTGTTAATGCTACAGTACAACATGTTGTCAGCAGTTCAAAGTGAAAGTTTTGGCAATTCTACAAGCTACAATGTTTGCCTTACTCTTATACAAAAGAACAAAAATCATCAGATCAAATTTTCATTTCTTTTCTGTCTTTTTTCTTTTCTTTTGTTTTTTACAAACCATTTCTAAAACTCCTTACAAGTCTGTAGTATTGCTCTTGCTACATTGAAAAAATAGAAAAATTACATCTGAATTTTGAACTGTTGGTCTGGTTTATTTATAGAGTCTTGCTCTTGAGTATTCATGGCTATGTTTCAATAGTCCTTAGTTGCTTACTCTCCGTGTTTTCTTTCCTCTGTAATGGCCAGCTTCACATCAGCAATCACATAAGAAGGTGTGAAGCCAAGAACAAGACATCAAAGAGTTTTAAGAGGCCTATGATTCTCCAGAGGTGCTGGGTGTCACCAAATTGTCCTGTCCCTGAGCTTCTGCCTCCGCCGCCGCTGCATCCATTGCTACTTCCTGTTCAGGGGCCACTAAAGAAGTGTCTGTGTCGGGGGCTTCAAAGGACTCGCCCCCCAGGTCATTCAGTTTTATGTAGCCCTTGCTGTTGGAGTGCTCCAGACGGGGGTAACTGAACCGCCTGGCTCTGTCACCTTGACGACATCCAGACACAGACAGGCTGCAGCGGCGTGCAGGCCTGGGCTGATCTGTGAGGGAGTTGAGTGACAACCGTGACCCCATCGCCCTGGCAACAGGAGATGGAGGAAACAGCTGGGGCCGCTGTGGTTGAGGCTGAGCCTGCGGCACCCTCTGTTGGTTACCTGTGTTGGTGTCCTCATGGATCTGATGGGGAGGAGGTGAGTCCATGACTGAGGCCTCCTTCTGCTTACCATGCATCTCATCTCTGCGGGTGCCGCTGGCCTGTCCCTCCTCAAAAATGCTTTCAGCAGCAGCTTCTATAACAACCTCTTCCTTTGAGTGTCCCTCTGCCTCTGCTTTCTCCCCCACCTCACAGTTGTTCAGTTTGATTACTGGGAGGGTAAAAGCGTTCACAGAAGAGGTGACGATGGAAGTGGTCTCCCACTGTCGGGGCTGAGGGGCCTGCTCACTGCTATTGCTGTAGTCTTTATAGATGCTGTAGACAGTCTCTGTGAAGGTCTGCATATCTTTGGACAAGCTACGAGGCCTGCTGACCAATGAGGAGCGTCTGAATACCTGATCGCCCTCTGCCTCACCTTTGAAAGTGATTCCAGTGGAAGGCCAGGAGCTACGAGTCAGCATCCCACTTGTGGGGAATGAACCAGACGGTCCCTCAGCACTTTTTGATTGGGTGTAGTTCACCATGCCGTTTAGAGGGGAGTACTCCTTTGATCGTATGCTGTGCAAATCGATCACTGTGGAGTAGATATCCCTCAGGTTAATGATTTTTGTTTTCTTGTCTCGGTTTTCATGGAGGACGGCGTTGGCACAAATGAAGAGAAAGATACCAATTCCCATCACAAGTGGTCCGAAGACTTTTAGATTGTCTGAATACAGATAATTATCCAGGAAGTCGCAGAAAAAGCCACAGTGACGGGACGGGTTGGAAACACTGCTGTTAGAATGACTCTGGTTGAGCTGATTTGATTGGCCAGAGGAAGGCTGATCACGGGTCAGGTTAGAGGAAACGGGAGAACTTTTGGAGTAGCTCATTCTGCTGGTGTGGAATCCTCCAGTTCTGCGGCGCTCCTGGTACTCCTGCTGATTCTGGCTGGGCCAGTAGCCAAGTACAGCCATGGAAATCCCAACCATGAGAATTATTACTCCAACAGCAGCCACCAGACCAGCCGGGGAGCAGAGATTGAGCTTCCCCTTCACCACCACCACATCGTTCTTCTTCTTTTTCTTGGATTTCCGCTTCCGTTTGTTCTCGGCTCGACTTTTAGATCGGAGCGAATCCTGGCGCCTGTTCATGCGCAGCAGGCCCCCCGTGGCTATCATGGTGGCAACTGGACCACAGGCTTGTCACTCAGTCTGTGAGGTCATAAAACAAGAGAGAGAGAGAGAAAGAGAGGGTGGATGAATAAAAAGGATGTTTACTGCAAACAGCCATGCACACCCCAGACCCCACATGAGCTAGAATGATAAGGGCCTGAACATTTATGGAAAAACACATTCCTCCTTTTGCTCTGAAAAAGTAAAAATGTGAACCTATGATGGTTGGATGGGGTGAAGTTAGCCTACATGTGGTCTAGTGATATCAACCACTTACCAGCAACTATATCATTTACAAATTAAAGCACTATATGTTTTTAACTGGTTGTGTACGCACTCCCATTTTTGCACGTGTAGGTTTTGTGCAGATTAATCATACAGTACAAAAGATAACACATTCTTTGGTGAGCTTTAGAGAATCTGGCAGGGGGATTATGATACAATTGGATACAATCAAGATGCCTGTTTACAATCTTTCGCTCAAGCTACATACTGTATCTATAAAACAGACATGATTTTTTTCATCAAATTCTGCCCAAGAATTTCTTAAAGGTGTAAAAAAAAAAGAATGTCAGATTGGGAGTTAGATGTTAGCAACAAAATCTGTCCAAGGAGGACCTAAAGCAGGCCCATAGCTAATTTTTGTGGTCTGCCACTGGTTTAATCTGGCCCTGGATCTCAGATTATGCAACAGGTTTATTTAGCCTGCTTCTTTGTACTAATCCAGCTAAAGGCAGAGGCAAATATTAGTCATCATAAGGAGTCTAAATAAAAGATAGCATACATCTGCTGCTGCTGGATCTACAAATATGAAGACGTAAGCAAAAGACAGACAAAAACCCAAGTTGACAGCGTAGAACAAGAAGTGCTTGTTATCTATATTCAGCTGTGCCGGTGCGATATCAGCCTATGAAAATGTAATGTGTCCAGACAGGAGGCCAGCAGGCATGTTCTCTCCACCTCACTCTGTTTTTCTTGCTCTCCTTCCCTTTCTGCCTCTCGTTTCTTTCACCAATCTCTCCTACAAAACACTCTCCTTACTGCTTTCCACCCAAATCCATTTCGCCATCAACCAACGCAGCTGTGCTTCAAGATGACTGCATCCACCACACACACACGCACACACACGCACGCACACACCACATCACAAAAGCAAATATGAGCTTTTAGCCATGTGTTTAAACAGCAACACAGCCATGTAGGATATTTACATTTGTTTGGGGTTTTATGATTATGCAATGCAGACCAGGCACTGCTGAGTGATGCATAAGCTGTGGCCCAAAGGGCAATGAAGCCACCAACACTTATCATGATTACAGACATCTGCTGATGAGTTTCAGCCACATGTAGTGAATAACAATCAGAGGATAAGAATGATTAATTAGACAGATTCTAGCGTTGCCTCCCTTATTTGTTGCTATATATTTAATTTTACTAATCACGCCTGACCGTGTGTTCATAAATAACTTATTTATGGCATTCCTTTCATTTAATAAGACGTTTTCAAAGGTTGTCGTGGGACAAAATAATCATGATCATGGCCACTGAAGTCCCTTAATGGTTCAAGTAATTACACGCTGTTCCAAGGAAAGTAGTGCCCAAACCTCTGCACCTGAGCTTCAGCAAACATCGCACAGGTACTCAGCTGCTGTTTATAGCGACTTTCACTGTATATCACATCCAATAACCACTCAAATACGTCCTGGGCGAGAGCAACTCAACCTGAACTAAAACCGATAACGCGTAGGCGGTGCTCTCTCTGTGTTTGGGGAGAGAAGGGCAGGGGTAACGTGGACCAAAAGTGGGTGTGGACAAGTCGGATTGTGTCTCTGTCTGCGGTGCTGAACAGGAAGCGGCCAACTCCTCGGTTTGTCCCCCCCAAAAAACCTGCTCGTCTGGCAGAACGGAGACGAGGGTGGTCTTAACGCTCAGTCCGTCTGAGCTGCGGGGGCGCATTTTTCGCGCAATGTTGCGTGAGTAATCGCGTGTTGACATTAGGGCGCATCTGTTTCCCTTCTGCTGTAAAATACCGTGAAGCAAACACGAGCTGCTGTGGAGCTGGAGGTGCCGTGAAAATGCCCAGAACCACGACGACGCATCTTGCTTCAGCACAAAGCCAAATAGGGTATTGGAGGAGGGGGTCTCACAAGGTGCAGGCAGATGACAAACATCCATATTTCTTCCACGGCCCCGACGAGGCGAATGCTTTCATAACTGGAACTACAACTCCGAGTTGTGTGGTTAAAAAATATATATAGCGGGTGATGTCTCCGGCTCTCGCTGCTTTGCCTTCCCAACTTATTAGAAATCGGTATCTATTGGCAACACCACGAGCATAAAAAAAGTTCAGCAGCATGAGCGGATCCGCATTTGAAATGGTGCTATATTATCCATTTCCCTCTGTCTGTCGTGCATTTGAAAGACGAGGCATGCTATCAGCAAGACAAGTGGAAATATCAAAAAAAGCAACAAAATCAGTGTCACGAATAAAAGTAAACGGACTCAAGTGCACCGTGCTCCGAATCTAACGCCTTCTGACATCAAAACTCTTGTCGACCTATCCAGCATCATAAATACTACCAACCTAAACGAGGCGGCCACTGAATTAAACCACTTCATAAACCTCGTTCTACCTCGACACGGGAAATCAGACCTGCTTCTTAAGCACGAAAAGAAGCCCGGGCATCAGGAGCTAAAGGCAGCACAATAAATAAAATCCCAAATCAAGCGCGTCTCTCACCAGAAATTGCAGCTTGACAATCAAACATCTTCAAAGGCGCACTCCTCGTTCAGCTGTGCATGTTGTGGTGCGCCACTTTGGTGCCAAGGCTGGAAGAGTGGTATCCAGTTGAACGCAGATTCACAATAGACCGACAGGGGCGGGCCAACCGCATTTCCATTGGTGGTGATTATTGAGCAACGAGAAAGAAGAGAACCGTTATCACGCTGCAAAGACCTCCAGATTGATTTTATCTTCAGGATTTCTTACCTCTAGAAACAGAAAAATTCTGCACTTCCTTTTTTTTTGCACACTTGTTTGGGTAGTTTGATGACAAGTCGCAAGACCAGGCTATTCATTTGCATATGCTTAAACAGGCGTGACTGGATTACTATGATATGGGTTTCAAACTGCACACAGTGGAGTTGAGGTCAGAGAAAGCCACATTCAAATACATCAGATCCATCATCTCTTGTATCAGTTGGTTTTATCCTTACCTTCCCCCCCTTGGGTTACATTGCTATAATTGCTTATATGCCGTGTCCTTGTGTTTAACAAAATTAAGTATGACAGAGTCCAGATGTGTTTTAGTGATGTGAGACTGGAGAGGCAGCAGCTTTACACTGGCCAGAGGAAGCGTGCATAACAAAGCTCAGCTCTGATGCTCCAGAGAGTTGACTGCAAATTTATGACCCAGAAATGTGTTTTGTTTATGGCATAAATTAGAGGAAGGAACAGAGAAAACTCCAGCGTGCGTGCCGCAGTCAGAGTCAAAGTATACAGGGACATGGGAAATAATCCAGCGGGGTTTTAAAGAGCTGTCTTTAATCCCTCGTGTTGACTGGTGCACTGTAGGTCTGGAGGTCTGGAACAGATTTCTGTGTAGCTCTAAGCTTGTGCAGTATAGTAAGACACAGTGACACTCAACAGACGATTCAGTGTTTCAGCCAGACTTACATCTTAAAAGCCTGCTACTGCAAACAAATGTTCCAACATATAGTGTTCCAAGAGAAGAAGACAGCAGATAATGATGCAAAATCCTCAGCATGGAAAGTGTCCTAACAAGATTTATTGAATACTTGACTGAATGCAGGTTGTTGGTCTGCCATTTTGAAGGGCAGGTGAAAGCCTTGCCAGCCTTAGTGTACTTACATTTTAGTCTCAGTCACTTTAAGGAGCTTTTAGTGGAAAAAAAAGGGCAATATTTACCTCCTGCATTTCTTAATCTTAGATGTTCTAAATATACACCTGGAAATATAATTTTTAAAGATAGCAACAGGATGCAATCCAAACCACTCCAGTCAACACTCGTACTCACATCATTATCTGCACATCAATTCTCTGGTACTATCTCATTTTCAAGAGATTACATCCCCCCTCAACAACACTTCATTCCAATCAGTAATCAGCCTGAGAACACACACTCAGATTCACAAGTTTAGCTTGATACTTTTTTTTTTATTGCACTGTATTTCAAAGTATTTTTTCCTTCTTGCAGTTTTTATCAGTACAGGTGTGCTAGGAAATGCAGGGAAGGAGAGCAGGGGGACTACACGTAGCAAAGATCAGGCTCCGAGGAAGTCAAATAACACTTTCAGTGCAGTTCAGATAAAGCCCGGCTTCACTGTGCTACCCGCCCAAAAAACAAGATGCATTTGGATCCACCATCAGCTCCCTCAAACGTTCTGTTCAGTGCCAAAGATCTGCTTTACTCCAACACAGGTAAAAAGAGTAGATTGCAGACACTGCTACAAAAGTTACAATAATTTCTGCAGACTTCCCAACTTTCCCTAATGACTTCTCCTTTGCATACTTAATCATTTATTATCAAGATGTCCCCAGGTAATTAAGCCCACCTACAGCATAGTGATGAATTAGAGTTGGTTTTTACTACATACGGAAAGGGAAAAAAAGGATTAAGAAAAATTGAAAAGATTGAAATGAAAGGGAGATATAGAGCTTTCGTTATGCTTCAGTCTTCTAATACCGGGTCTTCCATCTTTGGGAGGGACACCAGTGGTAATTCAATAATTCAATTTATTCCTCAGTGATCATATCATGTCTGTCATGGTTATTTAAGACACCAGTCTCCCGTCCTGCTCGCAATGAATGATGTGTCCTGCATACACAGTTCTTTTCAAGCCCTAACAAATCTGCTCCTATACCACATTCTGATGCTTATCAAAAAAAAAACCCTACATCATCCCTCATATTATCGAGGCATCTCCACCGCGCGGCTCTCATATACTGTAGTGTCAAAAATAGCTCCAGCGCTTCTGCAACTGAAACACAACCGGCTTTGTTACTGTATCTGCTCAGCCACAGCACGGAAGAAGACATTCACTTTGTCCTTTGGCTCAGTTTCCTCATCTAACGCTCTTTCTGAGTGCACTATGCTGGTTAACAGCTAAAAAATCCTTCTGAAGCAGTTTCAGGAGCTGCAGGGCGTTCGTTTCATTTTCTTAGCTTGGCCTCAGCGAGTTAATTGGGAATGTAGGAACTCGGAATGCGGGCGCAGTGAGGGATCAGCTACCTCCAGGAAATGCCATCACCGTTACAGCCCAAGTTGGGAGTCAGTTTGAAAGATCAGGGCCACTCTCCATTCTCAGGCCTTGGCCAAGAGTGATGATGGTTCATCAGTTTAACTGATTTGTTTTTTCTGATCTGAGTCGTCAGTGCTTAAAGGATAAAGCTATTGTTTTTCAATGTTTTTAACAATGTGTTTCCAATTAAAACGTTCCTCGGAGACAAAAGGCGGCAATGTGCTGGGGTTACTTCCTTAGCCCTAGCACGCTGCTCTGTGCAAGAATGTGCATTCTTTAGAAAAAGAATTTGAATACTGTCTAATTCTTTGAAAAATAATCTCCTAAAACCGCTGGGCACTGAGCTTTAGAAAACATTACTCATGCCAAAATTAAGGAATCTATTTTCAGCTGCAGGTGAATGCACAATTGACTCTCTAAAAATATGTACAACAGCAGAAGGGTGTGTGGTGGACTCAAAATAAATTACATCGCCCGTGTTCATTATAACAAACAAAAACTCAGCAACAATGTGCTTCATTTTTTGCTAGTTTAGGTACATCGGTGGAGCTCTGTGTTATTAGAATATTGCTACACAGGCATTACTTTTTAGCAGGGTCAATTAATTTTGTGTTTTTCAACATTTTTTTTAGTTGTTATTTCCAGAAAATAATGAAATATCCTTGGGCTCATCATTTAACAAGATTATCTGTTAAGACTCAGCGAATTCACCGAGTCCCAGCAGATGCTGCCAGTGCACAAACAGGGTCAAAAGGCTGAATTTTTACACTTCACCAAAACACGATGCAATGAATGCTTGACTCCAGACGCATCAATCTCTTGACCCACAGTGGGACTATGTTCATTATCCTCCACAAAGTGGGAACAGTGGGCCTCCTCATAAATCACACCAAAGTTTCCCACAGTAACCATCTTCTGCGCCACTGTCTGCCCAGGTGCTGTAGGGAGAAGACCTCCTTTTGATGAATGACCATTTGGTCCATGTGCAGATTCTGGTTGTGGCTAATGAGATGCGTGACAGCACCACGACTGATACAGGTCATGGAGACATATGGGCATTTCTGGTCTATTCGTTTCTATGTTTGGCAGTCATGCGTCTCTGACATCATGCTGGAAATGGAACAAGACACCCAGTCATAGCAGGCAGAGACCACTACTTGATGAGGAGCTATCAGGAGACGGTGGGAATGCAGAGCAGCAGGTGAACGCTTGCTCCCAGCAGGTAGCCGGTTCCCACTGGTGGCCCTGTTTCATTTCCACATGGTATAAATGGCTGATTAATAGGTGAGCAAGGACCTGGACTCGGATAGAGGCCAGTATTAGCCCACATATCATCAGCTTGTAACACTAATGGGAATTCATGGGTAAAATATGGACTCTGTGTTTTTGCAAGAGAAAATAGCCCCAGATACCAAACTCGGACAACTTTTGAGTTTGAACTGAGTTGTACCAAAGTTTTTCAAAAGTAAATGCATAAACTAAGTCCTAGTTTATGCACAACTTTCTCTGAATATGATAATCAGGTGGGCAAAACCCCCCCAAACAAACAAAAAACCAAAAAACAGAATTGGGCAGAGTGTGCATTAGCTAAAGAAAGGACAGTAATTGCAACCCTGAACATCAAAAGCCGTGTTATTCCTAAACTGCAGGATCATGAATCCTGTAGGCTGAACAACTACAAAAGAAGCTGTTTTTCCATGCAGTGTTTGGCTTCATGGCCACATTTTGCAGGCAAGCGAGGCAGTTGCACAATCTGGACTAATTCTCGGGGCTTGTAAGATGTGAGCTTCATAAGATCAGTGAGGAAGGCTTCTTTGATCTCACATCCTAGATAATATAGGTCATCTCTTCAGGGAGAAACAACAAAAACCAAAATGAGGCGGAAAATGCCATCCAACCCACCTTGTGGAGCACGAAGCAAGCAGCGCCTCAAATGAGGACCACAACATCGCCCAGCAGGCCTATTTTTAGGGTCTTGATCTTTTGGCATTTTTAACACAACAGTCCGTCAGCTCGTGCGCTGATGAGAGAGAGAGGAATTTCTGAAATGTGAAATATTGCATCTGTCATTTTCTATTCTGCTCCCTGTATGTGGAGCCTGTTCAGACTGGGTATCCATGGCAACCGTTTCATAATGCCTCGCAAAACACCTCAGAAGAGGTTCCTTTTTATCTGGGCTGGAGGGCTGGGACAGAGGCAACAGAGAATCAAATGAGAGGGCAAAAGTGATAGCTGACAGGCTGTACACAGCATATTCTTCAGCTGACATTTTTAGAAGTCGCCCCCTCAAAATGGATTGGGGAAATAATGAAAAGAGCTCACCCAGAAAAACCAGGGAAAAAAGGATGACATAAGAACATTTGATATTTATTGCGCTGCACAACTGTCAAATCAACCCCTTTTCGCTTGCAGCTTTAGAGATTCGACTTCTGCAGTTTGTGGCACATACAGAGAAAGACAACCATCAGTTCACATGATTCAGTGAGACATGCTGGCACTGACACTCAGTGTACAGAAGCATGTTCTCTCAGTCCTGGAGGACGAGTCCAGTCATGTGGAATGCAGCAGGCGTGAGCTTTATGGGAGGGCAGCATACAGCCAGCTGGGTCTTCTGCAGGGGTGAGCCAGAACCCATGCTAGGAACTGACAGGACCAATCAGTGAAGGGCTCAGGCCTCATCCAAGCATGCTAATCAGCCCGTCAGAGGTGCCTGGGTAGAGGGCATCTGCAGGGGTTCACTGCTATGAATACAGTAGCAGCAGTCACATGATATTACCTGAGCAGGTAAACCAAGTGGAAAGAATCTTGGCATCGGCTGCACGAGACTATGCGACCTTCAGTTACATCACGGACTCTCAGATGAGTCAAAAGCTGCAGCGTGAGAAAGCAAAAGGATGGATTCAACTGCAAACACCGCTTGATTTATTGAGGAAATCAAAACAAAAAAGTTGAGGAGGAAACTGGAACGCTGTGTTCGAAAACACACTCAACAAAACAAGAACACAGTCTTAAAAACATGTAGGCTATGGCAAAAGAAGCTTTTCATCATTTCAGCACAATCCTATAAATGGGTTTTAGGCTAATATGGCCAGTTTGTCTTTTTCACAGCTCCACTCCTATTTCTATTTTCTATTGTGTGACACATATGGTGTTACCTCAACTTTGTGGCAGGGGAATTTTGGAAACTAGGTGGTGCGATGGGAGACCAACAAGCAAATTGTTCCCCAAAGTGTTTTTCGTCTTTGGATCAGCTCTTTAATCATTTCAAAAGGCTCCAGTGAGTCACCAGATTGAGTGACACAAACAGCAGTAGATGACAGATAGATATGACTGCTGGAATAAAAGGCTCCATTATGTTAGTTTGACTTTGGAGAGTCAATAATGCTGCAAATTTGACAACATGGATTGTCTAGAAATTTCTTTGTCGATCCTACAGCGCATATATTTAGCACATTAATCACTTATCTCCATCACAACATTCCCAGTTGTGTAGCAACTGCCAGAAAATGTATTTCCAATCAAAAGGGTTTCATCTCAGTGGCCGACCTAACACAACCACTTTTGACTGCTTTTATCCAGAGAATCTTTGAGGTCATTCATCTTTTCATATGCTAATATTTTAATCAACATTTCCCAATGAATTAAGCCTTTGCAGGCCTCAGGCTCATTTGTGTTATCGGGCAAATTAACCTTTACTGCTGGAAGGACAGATGAAATCCCAACTGTCCAAGCGTACTCGGAGGACGCTGATTTTCCTCCTGCCAACACAGTGAATGAATGGAGTGACTATTACATATTAATGTGCGTGAATCATAATCAGTTTTAGCCATAACTGCAATATAGACTAACCCGACTGACCTTCCTTTTTTCCACTGCAACTTTAAAAGGACAATATAACAAAATGAAGGCAACATAGATTCAGACCTCACTTTACCACACAGGCAAGTTACAGAGACCTAATAAATACTGATTACTGCCTGTGAGGTTCGGAAAAGTACAGCCAGCACTGTCATTATTCTTTCTTATTAAAAGCTGACATTAAAAAGATAATAATGGAGAAGGGCTCAAAGCAAAGCAGAGAAGTTTGGAGGAAGATGTAATAAGGCAAGACTTACTGTACGTAGCACATTTCATTTGAGTGGAGAAACAAAATGTATCACAGGAAACCAAAGAGCATTACAGGAAGTTTTCCATCGGCTTCTGAATGATGTTAAATCCTCATTGATGGATTTTTTTTGGACACTTGAACAGTGCATTGACAGCTGTCAACATGTATTTAAAATTTTGTTGCACAACTTGTGTTTTTACATTTACAATAAAGATTCTATTCTATTGTCCAACTTGGGCTGCTGTGAGATCCAATCAGAAGCTCTGTGGTTTAATTCCCTGTTCTTCCAGTCTGGATGCTGAAGTGTCCTTGGGCAAGATATGGAAACTGCCCTAATGTATAATTAGTGCTCTATGAATAGGAGTGCATGTGTGTAAAAAGCACTGCGGAAATGCAATCAATTTGTCTCTTACAAAGTTGAAATGGTACATGTTTTAGAAAATAGTTGCTCATTTTAAGAGCCAGCAGATATCCATTACCATTAGCTTCTGTTTGGGATCGTGCTTTCCGGCTGCTTGATAGCAGTAAATCCAATAGTCACTTTCCTACCAGCTGTTATTGGTCTGCAGTGCTCCTGAGGGAAATATCTGTCTCTAAAGCAGCTAAATATTCAACCATGTCCTTCAGCTGATCATTAACCATGTGTTTCTCCTGTGCTTCAAAAGCTTGTTTCACTACTGTAAAAGACCATATAACATACACATATAGTCATTTAACAGTGTACTAATATAAAATAATAATGTTGGTTATAGTTATCTGCTTATAGATTTAATATTGGAGTTCAAAGCATCCTGGTAAAATCCTTCTATTTGCCCTTGAAACACACAGAACGGCTATGGAGTCATTATACTGTAGTACGGAGTTTCAAATTACTTTTCAATTTAATTAAATTTTTAAGATTTAAGTTTTTGTTTTAAATATAGTTTGGTTTCCAGGGTGGCTTTGCTTATTTCAGTTTAGTTAATACTCTCTAAAAGTATTTAGTTTTAGTTTGCTTTCAGTGTTGGTTTTGGTCTTTTTAATCACTGTTTGGTTGGGGGTTATTTAGTTTCTTTCAGTTAAAATGTTTTACCACACCTAGTTTTAGTTGACTATTGTAACACTGATAGAGGGCACTGCATTAGGTACTGCATTAGGTACACCTTCCTAGTACGTTGCTAGAACATTGTCATGCTCAAGAAATCAGTTTGAGATGATCTGAACTTTGTGACATGAACTTTGTGCTGGAAGCAGCCATCAGAGGATGGGTACACTGTGGCCATAAAAGAGTGGACATGGTCAGCAACAATACTCAGGTAGGTTGTGTTGTTTAACAATGCTCAATTGGTCCAAAATGTACCAAGAAAATATCCTCCATGCCATTACAACACCAGCAGGCTGATACAAGACACACTTAACACAAGGCAGGATGTGTCCATGCTTTCATGCTGCTCACATCAAATTCTACCATCATCAAACACTATCATCCAAATATCGCAGCAGATATCGTGACCCATCAGACTAGGCCACCTTTTTACAATCTTCTACTGTCCACTTTTGGCGAGCCTGCAGCCTCAGTTTCCTGTTCTTAGCTGACAGGAGAGGCACCCGGTCAGGTATTCATCTGCTTCAAGGTTCAACATGTTGTGCTTTCAGAGATACTAATGATTAATTCATTAAAACACTCTGTGAAAAGCCTTCAGTTGATCCAAAATACTGCAATGAGTACTGACA
>VUQK01018641.1:23070-33254 GCA_015106715.1 Bujurquina vittata | reverse complement strand
TTTTGTGTCCCCCTTGGTAGGGATGGGAGGGTGGGATAACTTCAAATGACGGTGACAAGCTTGCCACTGCTTCTCTGAAGCACAGCAGATGGGAGAGTGTGTGTGTGCATGTGTGTGTGCGTGTGTGTGTGTGTGTGTGTGATTAAAATGCCACTGGAGACTGGGGTATACTGAGTCTCTTGGCAGCAACACACTTGGCAAAGTGCCACTTCACTGCCCTCTTTTTCCAGCCCATCAGAGTGGGCATTGAGGTGTGCGTGTGTGTGCGTTTGTGTGCATGTTAAGTGAGAGCAGGCAGTCTCAATAAACAAATATTAATTCACAGTGTTTTCATTGTTTGTTTCATTATCTTTTCTTCAGGGGCCTAGCAAACTGGATGGCGTGTGTGGCTGTTTTTTCATTCATCTATCTGAGTAATTCAGTAATGTAATGATCATAGAACTTTTGAGAAGCAGAACTCTGTTCTGCAGTGTGTGGCGCCAGTCCTGGCGTGCATGGGGGAATTAGTGAGGAGACAGTGGGTTTGGCACTATGCCATGGTTATTAGCCACTCGCAGGGTGGGCATGAGCTTATGCCCCGACTCAATCACTCACTATGTTTGCATTTGTGTGTTTAATGTGTTTGCTCCTGTGCGTGTATAAGTGCAAGTCGAGCATTTGTGTCAGGATTCTCCTCTGGTCACACTGACCTTATTGTGCAGTCACTCCTGGTTGATTTGTACCCTTTCCAACACATTCCTCTCCCTGAAAGGCAGAGAAACAGGCCGTTAACCCCCCCTCCAATTCACTGTCTCTCCCTCTCTCCATCGCTCTCTCACTTTCTCTCGTCTTGCCTCCGGATGGGTTTGATTTAGTGACTGTGGTTTTCCAACCAGAGCCTGGGAGCCTGAAAGTGTAGACTTAGGAAGAGACCTATAGATTCACAGGCAGTGGAGCACATCATTACTTGGCCATAGCTCATCAGCAGATACATCAGCAGACTGGAGCACTAATAGATGTGAGCTGGTGCACTAAATGATGACCATATCTCAGAATGTGGTGTTATTCCTGGGTGGATATTTGGCTGCAGCATGACAATGACCCCAAACATACAGTAAAGAGTGATAAAGACCCGTTTTCAGCAATTACTCCTCCAACAAGCTTGTTGCCAGTATTCCCTCCTCTGCAGCTCTCTCCTCTCCCTCTCTCTTTTCCTAAGCTCCTCCTACCAGATGGGCACTGCTAACCTTTTGGCTTCACAAGGGATTCAACACCCACTTTCCAAGGTGAAAGTCCCCTGCTTAACCTTCTTGTCACCACAACTTATTTTTTGTGCATACATTTTCTCTATATTCTACTTTATACCACAGCTTATCTGGAATGACCTCTGATTGGCCAAAGGCTACAATCATGGGCTAGATTTTCTAAAGCATGAGTACAGAGGTGCAGGACTCATAAACCATTGTCAATCACATGCACACCAGTTAACCCAGCATGTGTCTCTTTGGACTGTTGGAGGAAGCTGGAGTGGCCATGCAGGCACAGGGAGAACATGCAAACTCCATACAGAAGAGCCCCAGCTAGCCGGTGGGGTTGACCCAAGTGCTTTCTTGCTGTGAGGTGACAGGACTAACCACTGCACCACTGTAGCATCCAACATTATTTAGAGCACATGGAGAAAATTGAGAAAATCTCGGAATGTAATACCTCACCAAAACAAACTACACAGCTGGAATTAATCCACATTGGGCACAAGCTTATATAGATGAAAATATTTCAATAAAGCACATTTTTTCTGTGGTGCTCATCTAATAACTGAGCAATATTGAATTAATTTCTTTCCTTTTGCTTTCCTTTGTGCTCTTGTCATGTTTTCTTTGCCGCCCCTCCGTCTGTTATTTATATCTCCTTTCCTCTCCAACCCTTTTTACAACCCCATGACTTCAATCTTCCCTTCCTCCCGTCCAACCTCCCTGTCTCCACTTCCACCCTCTCTCCTTCCTTTCTTTCTACTCTGCGATCCCTCTCTCTTTCCCTCCCTTCAAACTGTCCTCCACTGTCAGGCATCTTGGCTGAGACTAAGTGCTTTTTGCTGTCTCTCGGCAGGTGGGATTGTAATAAAGCTTGTCAGTGGGAGGCATGGGTCGCACTGTCACATGCTCTTTGCCTCCCCTCTGTAACTCCCTCCTCTATCTTCTTCCACCTCCCCGCTCCTCCAACAACCACCAGCACTCTCTTCCATGATCTTCTGCTTTCATTTTTCTTCTCTCATTTGTCTGCCTTTTGTTCCCCATTTTGTCTTGCTCTTACCCAAAACTGTGCTCCTTGACTTGTCTCTCATGTGCCTCACTCTCTCTCTCTTTCTCTCTGGTTTCCTTGCCAACGGCACTTTCAGGAACACGAGGAAGAAGAGCAGCAACAGGAGACACCCCTCTCGACATAACAACCAAAAAGACAAACACGCACACATAGGCAAACACACAAAAACAGGCACAGACACACAGGCAATCCATATAAATGACTCCAGGTGAGGTTGCATTGTTTGCCCAGCTGCTCTTCCTAACCACCCTCTCCTGTTCCATAGTAAACCAGCAGGCTATATGGAAATCAGCTTCCTCTACACAAAACAGTTCTCTGTTCTTTCATGTCTTTTTTTTTATGTTTTCGCTCGCAGTGTTTGTGCTTGTATGTTTATCTATTTGCATATGCTTGTTGTACCCTCAAAAGGTTAGCACTCGTATACTATTTGCATGCACGTTTTTCAGAGCGCCATAAAGCCGTTTTCTTGACCCGGTGTGTGATTGCGAATGCTTGTGTAGGTGTGTTCCGTCTAATTGAAATTGCTTGTACATAGTCTTTCTAGTTCTAGCCACAGGATGGCATTACTGAGCCCCTTCTTTAAAGGAATCCTTCTCCACCACCTCCTACCAGCCACAGTTCATTCACACGCACACTCTCACACACCCACATGCACACACATACGCACACAGCCCTCTTTAGTCTGTGTTAGCCCAGGCTTGTGTAAGGTGACAGAGTGCAGTGAATAATTTAGTCCTGGCCATGTTAATGGCTGACAGCGAACATGGCCTCTCTTCTCTGCTGTTGGCCCATTACTAGTACATTCTGTTTCACTTTCTCTCCTTCTTCCTCCCTCACTTATCCTCCTCTAGATTTTCTATTTATGTCATTCTAGTGACACACTATAAATGTCACCTTTTCATGTGTATATAACTGTGTACATAAAAAAACAAGAAAAACTGGACACTTGTCTTAGATTTCTCTTGGGGATTATTATATCAGTGACTTATCATTTTCACCCCTGCGTTGCCCTCAACATTTCTTTGACCACCCTTCTTACTATTCTTACTATTATTATTACTCTTAGAGTCAAAAAAATGAAACAAGCAACATGGATGAAGTAACCGCACAGATCTGTTTTGTGCGTGATGTAATAGGAGGATTTTCTTATGCCTGTGGCGGCACAAACTTTTTTTTTTGGTAGCAGCACTAGACATGCCTCGATGCATTTACAAGGATAATCAGCTACTTGGCTCTTCAAAATGGCTTCAACAATATTAATAAAACAGTCACTGGATACACGTTGACATCTAAATATTAGTTAAAATCTCAGGGGGGTGTTAATTATTGTGTCATTTGTATCTCTTTGGTTAATCTTCGTTTAACTGTATATTTCCCATTTGTGCAGGCCCTGTTTTCTTTTGTTCACCTCTCATTTACCATCCATATGTCCTCATGTTCTGCATAAACTGTTTAGAAGATATTAAGGAAATGTGTGTGTGTGTGTTTAAGCATGCATGTGTGTATGTGTGTGTGCATAAGTCCATTTGAACCCTTGATTGCTCCGCTGGGCTTAAGTTCTCTGCGTGTGTGACGTGGGAGAAGAATAATATGACCCTAACACTAATCGATTCACATACACTAAACAGATTATAGCTGCCTCTCTCTCTCATCTCTCTCTGCATCTCTTTTGCAGACCGTTTAACCACAGGGATGTTGCATGTAGTGTACGTGGTTTGCAGCTTGCACAGCTGATGTGCGTTTTCATAGCCTCTGCCTTGCTCTATTTTTCCTCTCTGATACAATCAGCATGAGTGTGTTTGGGCCAGTAGGAGCCAAGAAGCCTGGCCTGGCAGGCTGTAGCAGCACCGAGGCCTGGCCAGACTCAGGCAGGCTCAAGGGGGATTGGTAGTGACGTATCCGGGGTGAAACGCGCCATAGTTGGGACTCCCCACCAGCCTCCCTGGCTCCAGTCTGGCTGATAAAGTCCAGCTGGGAGTGGAAAGGAGATGCGCCATCTATCTTGGCCCATCTCTGCTCTCTTCCTTTGAGCATCTGTCATATTAAAATAATTGTCTTCACATTAATGCATTTGTCTTAACTAAGCTTTTCTCAGCACATCTTGCAAGCTATATTTCATCCATTTGTTTCTTTCAATCTTAAATTTTAATCAACCCCCCACCCACCCCCACCCCGCTGCTTTTTTCTTTCTCCCTCGAGCGTATCACGCATTTACAGTACCCCTCCTGCACCTCTCTGCCTCACACACACAAACAAATCCAGCACCCTAGAAGTGAGGTCATGATTGAGGCTTGCTGTTAATTAGCCGGCAGTGGTTGTTGTAGCAATGCGATGGTAGGGTGTAATTAATTAGGTGGCATGTGCACAGTAGGAGAAAAAGAGGAAGAGGAGAGATGGAGTGAAAGAGAAATACCGGCTATCAGTCCTCCTTTTATCCTCTGAGCTCAGATGAGTTCCCCTAATGAGAAAAAATTAGATGCTCCCAACTAGGGAAGAAAGCATTTTGTCCTTTACATGTTCTCTCTGCCTCTTCTCTGCTTGTCGTTCTGTCACTGCCTTGTTCTCTTTTCATCTGCCTATCACATCCAGGCTATTGCTAGTAGGGTGCCAGTGAGTTGGAGTCACCAGCCATAGATCTCCCACAGTCGTATGAACACAGCCTCCGGGACACATCCAGACTCACACATGCAGTGCTGACAGCTACAGTATACCACACAGCAGAGATGGTATAGCAGTCAGTCGTACTGTATGATGGCATAGCAAGTATTTCAGCTGCATGAGATAGAAGTGCCTTGTACAGTAATGGCTGCTGCTCTGCTGCATCCACGCGATAGTGGCGGTTTTGTATATGTGGAAAACGATGAAGATAGCAAGAGGAAGGGAGAGAAAGAGGTGGCGAGATCGCAAATGAGCAAAGAAAATGTGGGAGGAAAGCAAGAGGTGCACAAACACTCAGAGCACTATTGATCCTCTTCTCAGTTCAACACTATCTCCTTGACCTCACTCTGTAGCACCTCTGTATATGTGTGTGTGTGTGTGTGTGTGTGTGTGTGTGTGTGTGTGCTTGTGCTTGTCAGCAAATGTGCTTGTGCAGTTACTTCTGTGCAAGTCAAAGGGCTAACCGTAGTTTAGTTTGCTATATCTGTTGACACCCCACAGAGAACCCCAGCCGGTGTCAACTTGTCCATTTTAGCTACATAATGAATATTTAGATGCACACAATGCCCCGCCCATGCAAAACACTCTTCCTCCAGCTAATTCAAATGCTCTAGTAGATTCACAAATGCTTGCAGCACAACCCCCACAACTCTATTGCGCACACTTCCAGGCACAGTCCTGCCTTCTTAGTGTAAGCTGATAGTTTAATGGCTGCCTGGCCCTTCCTGTCGAATGTGACTGAAACTGTCCTAGGTGACAGGTTTATGGATGTTTTGGCAATGTCACTGGAGACAGACAGCTATTTACAGCCTAGTGTTAGACACTTCGAATGCTGGCTGTTAACATAAATCCCTTGGTGAGATCAGCCATTGGATAATACACATTTTCAACCGTGCTCAAACGTAAATCGCCAATTACACACACATGCAAACAGCAAGTGATCACTCAGTGAACCACTCAGTCCTTTGTAACCTTGTTAATACTACCGTCACCACTCAGAAAATACCTCACTCTCAAACGTCACACGCGTGCTGTAAATCTCTATCTCCCTTATTTATATCTCTCCTGCCATAACGTTAACAACCACCACTCGCTTTTCCTCCCTCCCCGCACCTTCACTTCAGTCCCTCATCCCCTTCAACTATCATTTAGCTTTACGAGGCATCCTAAAAGAAGCCTGAGGTGTCCATCCCTGCCTTCTCCGTTTTATGTCTGAGATATTGATATCCTCCATAAGTCAGATGCACCGCTCTCTGTCACTGAGCAGGAATTGATGACAGAAGGGTGTGACAGGAGGGGACTGGTGCCAGTAGAGAGTTATAGGAGTCTGGCTGCGTATGTATTAGAGTGTGTTTGTTTAAAAGTGTGCACTGAATGCAAACAGGCTCATTAAGCGAAAGAGAGGGGTTCGTTCAGTGAGGCTGGAGGTTAAGCAAAGGAGAAGACCAATAATCGAGGAAATCTGAGAGACAGGATGTGCACAGATAGGAGAGAGAAGGGAGGCAGATCTGCCTCTTTCTTTATGAGTTTTTCATTTGTGTATGATACTGTTGCTATAAACAAGAGGTCAGCTGAACAGAGGCTGTTTATAAGGTCCATTTCTCAGAGTGGGCTTATCAAAAAGCCTATGAAATCATGATCAGCCAACTGTGGTTTGTGTGTCTCTGTGAATGTACTTGTGTTTGCTTGTGAGGTTATCCATCAGAGCCAAGCACTGACAACAGCATGTCACACTTTGAACAAGAGAATCAGTCTGAATTCTCTTTCTGTTTGTGTCGTATTATGCTGTGTGAGCGTGTGCATGCAGTATAAGTTTGCCGATGACTGTGCTTGTGTGCACGTTGCAGCAGAAGGCAGCGTAGGACCTGCATCTGTGGATGAGATGTAGCAACACATCAATACATCGGGCCATGGGTCACCATAGAGCTTATGCTTACATTCCTTTGTGTTTTTGTGCAAACTGCATTAGCATACAGGTGTAGCTACTAGAGGAGAGACCACAAGAGTTACCTTACATGCAGGAATACTTAGCCACCTTAACCAAGTGGCTGGTACAAGATTGAGTCATTCGAAATACTTAACATACATAATTTTAGGTTCTTTAGATGTGGCTAAATGGTGTGATTAGTAAACTTGTTTACTGTATGGATTTTCTTTTTCGTATACTTGTCTGCCTACATGTGTTTGCGTGTTTCTGTGCTCTGACTGCCGGTGTTTTTCCTTTTCTTTTTTTTTATTTCTATTCCGCTGGGGAAAAAGAAAAGGTTTGTTTGATTAATTAATGCTGTTAGACATGAATGTAAATGATCAAAGGAGCACATTTGCATTTCGTGTTTAATAATTCATGAGTTGCGATTGCTCATGAATTAGGACACCTGTGAGGGCCTACTCCTCTCAAGCTCAGGCACTCACTCATGCACACACACATACATACACACACACACACATGCTCACACTCTGACACACACAAACGCATCCTGGGATGTGATCTGGTGTGTTTAACCAGACCTGCTCATCACCCCGTCTGTGTGCCCTGCTGTGCGCTGGGATGCAGGTCATTGCAGGTTCATCTTGGTATTATTTGGTTATGTTGCCACTCTGGCCGGGGTTCAAACATTCTGATTAGGTTACCGCGTAGCGCTAAAGCTCAGACTGTCACTCCGACTGTATGATTCATCTCCATGGAGACAAAAGAAAAGCTCTGATCTAATTACCCATACTGCTGCCATCTCAGACTTGAGGAGAGGGCTGGTGGTGTGAATAAGGCGAGAGGAGCCACAGAGGAAGAGGCAAGGGGCTGCACATAGAGACTGCAAAAAGAGGCAGAGACGAAAGAATTTTCAACTCAAAAAGAACAGCAAGCTCGCGTGCTTACAATAGAGACCTTGATAAAAGCAGGTATTATTTGCCTTCTTGCTTCATCTTCCTCATCTCTCCCCTCATCATCAGCAGCATCCAACTGCTGCACAAATGGGCCCTTGTTGCCATGGATATGAGCAATGGTTCTTCTGTTCTGTTCGATGGGGCTCAGTGATAAATGGTGGGACGTGGAGGAAGTTAATAATTTATCCTGGGGAGGGAGCAACCGTTCCGGGGAGCGTTACCTAGCATAATGGGTTAAGCGCAGCGATTGCTACGTGCCTAGCAATAGACTCACAGGAGGTGTGTATAAAAAAATGAATAAAGGCTGAGTGGAGCCTGCTGGGAAGGAACTGTCAGGGGACTATGTTGGTGTGCGCAGGGGGTTGGCGTGTTTGGGGAAGTAGGCTTTGTCATTTCTTGAAGTTATAGGATTGTCAGGTAAAGAACAGTAGACACTTAATAGAGCTTTCTCCAGGCTTTCCGTAAAGATCTTCTCCCTCTCTGCTTTTTACTGGGAATGAAAAACAGCTCAATATGCTTTGAGCTTTGAAGTGTGACAGCAGCAGTGACAGATGAAGTTACTGCAGAACAGAGGTGCTGGGCCGAGCTGTGTGCACTGCGCTGTCATTATCTGCGACTCGTTGACGCTTATGTATACATTAAGATTCTTCATTATCCCATTATGTTCATTTTTATATAACATTTGTCACTTTTCTTTTTCTGTTTATCCCTCTTGTAGAGACCTCTTAGGATTAGTGCCTGCCTGGTTGTGATTGTGTGAAAGAATGAGTATGAGAGAAAAAGGGTGCATGGGATATGCCCACACCTCCTTGAGTATTAATGCAACACCTGCTTCACGTCTTTTTAACAATTTATGAGGCGCTACACTCTTTACGCTACCTCATTTACCTTCCCTCCATCTTACACCCCCTCCTTTCCCCTTTTTCCCTCTTTGGCCTATCACCAAGATTTTGCCGTTTCAGGGTGATGGTGCGTGTCCGGGGTTATGTAGGGGTCACGGTATTGTGTTATTCCAAGAGAATATATCAGATCAGCTTGATTTCATTACTGTCCCTCTGATGCCCATATGCAGAGGCTCAAAGCTACTTAGAATGATCCTCTCCCTGCAGTGGGGGAGAAGAAAAAGCAGGTGTCTGTTATCTGAAGTCTTTTGTGTTGGACATTCTGCTGCATCCTGGAGTGGATTTGTAGCATAACAGCCTTGCGTTAAAACACAGCAGATCCTCACAGCGTCTCCCACTGATTGTTTGATGAGTCTTTGCAATGCTCACATCTCATTTAAGTAGTTGTAATTTCAGTCTGCACTGCTTAGGTGTTTGCGCGCTGGCGTCAATGCATGTGTGTACCCAGCAGAATATATGACTTGTGGTTTCTTTTCATTTCTTCCCCATTTTGTTTTGAGTGTCTGTGTTTTCCAGGAGCCTTTTTTTTTGTCACCCTCCTTGTGGCTGATAAGTGATGCAGATAGCTGTGATGGATAATACCACCTTACATCTGAACACACACACACACACACATTAAACCTCGCTCTCCTCTCTATGATTCAGCTGAACAGTCATGAATAGTGTTTTTACATGCACCTGTGTATTTGTGTGTGCTTTATTCTCCCCGAGACATGGTGCACATTCTCAGTGAGCTGTTGTGCAGATGCAGATTCTCAAAACAGAAGGCTGAACAGTTATGACAGACAACTGAAGGAGGCATGGAGAGAGAAGGGAAGAGAAGGAAAAAAATCACCATATTCTACTACACATCAGAATAAGTAGGGAAGGAACATAGGGTCTCTAATAGTCATGGTGTTTATTTGTAAAATAAAATTGAACAACGGCTTTCCACACAGACATGACTGTCACATATCTGCCATGCAAACTGGACTGCAGATAAAGCAGCTATAAGCTGAATGGCTAATGCAAGAAAGTGCTCCTCTCCCTTTTTTGCTTTCCTCTTGTCCTCGTGCACATGCTTTTCTTTTTATGAGCTCTCATTTCCAAAGCCAGCGAGAAGGTTAGGTTGGTGCTGTGATGAGCTGTGATGGGGCCAGGCAAGTACAGTGCAGCATACAAAAATCACCTGCATTTAAGCAAACATGAAAACTCCTCCTGACACCCTCAGCACGCAGAGCCCAGGGTTGATGTCAGCACCCTGTAGATACCTTTTGTGTGGCACACTGACTGACAGCTTCATTGAACCTCCGCCCTGTTGTACACATTTGTGGACACACATGCGCACACTGATAGCCCCACACACACACACACATAAACACATGTACAGACTCATGCCCCCCCCCCCCCCAGGTTCCCTTTTTTCCCAGCATCTGTTTCCCTCAGTGATTATTGCATTTAGCG